>OY720462.1:37810570-38021844 GCA_963082715.1 Harpalus rubripes | reverse complement strand
TCACAGTATCACGTATATTTTTAATTTGTATAGACAACACAAATGAACAATTATAATAATTAACTAAACAGTGTAATGTCTATTATTGGTATATTTCCGTCTTTTTCGGCACAAAGTCCACAACACCATCCTACCCACACTGCCACCTTCCTCTCTCTCTCTCTTTTACGCTGTCGGGTCGCCAATCTGGTCAAAACTAAAGTAACTAAAATGCGCGCCGAAATACAAATAATCGTACACTAGGTTTCTGTCATTATTGCAATTTCTGGAGGATGCAGATGTGATGAAATGCAAAAAATGTTCAAAGAGGATATTGAAGATAAGAATGATCTTCTATTGGCGCATATTTGTTTCACGAAAACCCATAAGAAACGATCATTCGTTATTTTGGCCAATGGTTTTGGGATTAAGCCCTTAGATTTGTACCGCAAATATATTAGTTTGCGTCCAAAGAACATGACCAGCGGACGACTCTTTCTTACCTATCGACAAGGAAATGCCAATAATTTTTGCTAAATTCCTCAAATTAGAGAATTCAGAGTTATATACACTAGTTATGCTTTTCGACGATCAGCCGCTACTTTATTGCCGTCAAACGAGGTGACTTTGCCCTGTGGGGTGACATTGCCCTATTTCCAGAGGAAACATTAAAATTTAAATTTCCCGCAAGTTATTGAACAATGAATGTTAGTTTAAATATCTAGAGGTTGGTCACACATATACTTCCTTATGCGGCCAACTTCAGCGCGCTATAAATTTTACAAGTTCACCAACTGTCAAAAGTGTAAGTACTATTTTTTTTTGTTAATTTTAAAGCATCCAAAACTTTTATATAACAATATATCTTCCAAATATTTTAAAACTTTGAATTTTCTACTGTGGTATGTTGCATAGGTCATAATTATGTATAAATTTTATAAATTGACAAATGTCGATTATTAGGTTATAAAATGACATGGGCAACGTCACCTCGTATATTGTAGAGTATTTTGGGACAGTTTGCCCACCACGGGGTGGCTTGGTCCAGTACGTGGTAGCATTGCCCAGCAAGGGGTGACTGCTTATAATTCATCTTTCCACAGTCAGTTATTTTTTTTTGCTTTTCAGTACACAATGCCAAGAATATATAAAAAGAAGCTCGGGTCTAGGACCTACACAAACTATTCTCTTGAAATATTAAATGCAGCTATAACCGAAGTTCAAAATAATTCTTTATCTATTCGTAAGGCTGCAGACAAATATAATATCCTAAGAAAAACTTTGGGGAATAAAATTAAGTTAAAATATAACAAGAAACCTGGAGGGCAAACTGCCCTGTCCGATAAAGAAGAGCAAACAATTTTGAATCTCCTTCGACTGGGGTATGCCTCTTGATGCTACCTAAGTGAGATTGATTGTTAATGAATATTTGTCATCGGTTGGTCGTACTGTGCAATATTTTAAATATAATTTACCAGGGGAAGCATGGTATAATGCATTTGTGCAGAGGCATAGAGATCAGCTAACCATAAGGAAATGCCAAAATATATCTCGTGCACGAGCAACGGTTGGTCCCGATGAAATAAACTCATATTTTGATCATCTAGAAAGGTCACTAGAGGGTATACCATCATCTTATATATTAAACTACGATGAACCAAATTTTAGCGACAATCCAGGAACTAAAAAACTGGTTTTTCGCCGCGGCGTAAAATATGCGGAACGAAATTTAAATTCTTCGAAAGGTTGTATCTCGATTATGTTTGCAATTTGTGCAGTTGGTACTGCGTTACCTTGTTATGTTTGTTACAAAGCTGAAAATTTATGGAAAACATGGGTAGAAGGTGGGGTCCGTGGTACAAGATATGGAAGAACAGTTTCAGGATGGTTCGATGGCCCTAACTTTGAAGAGTGGTTTTTCCAGATAGTTGTTCCATGGGCACGAACCCGGGAAGGTCCAAAATGTGTGATTGGCGACAATGTCAGTTCACATCTTAGTTCAAAAGTTATAGAGAAATGTCAAGAAATAAATATTAGATTTGTATTTCTACCTCCGAATCAACGCACTTATGTCACAGTATAGAGAATATGCAGTAGCGACACTTCGTTGATTTTCGTTCCAACCTGCACGGGTTGAAGGGGGAAACAATGAGGAGCGGGACTTTGAATCAGATTCAAATAATATATTAAGTGCATATTCATTATATTTGTAATAATTATCATGTACTTGTTATAATTTTATAAAAAAAAAATATATTTTAATATTATGCACAGGTCTTGGAAGTGTTTATTCTATACCGGGTGGCGCTCGAAAAACGTTACATAGGCATTTAACATGGGAAAAAGAATAATTTGAATATTTGCCTCCCATTAAAACTTATTACAGTAAAACACATGTTTGGGAACACTTATTGCATCATATTAATAACAAATTGTTTAAAATTAATTAAGAATAATTAAGTAAAATAAGAAAATGTTATGGTCATTTTAATGTCATAATTCTTATTTTATATAAAAGAAAGCATAAGATGTAAGCGATCGGATCATGGTGGTAGCGTGCTAGCTTTTTGTTCCAAAGATTGTGGGTTCAAACCCCCAGCACACTTCTTTAATTTTTTTAAATTTTTATTTTTTCAATTTATTTTTGTGTTTTTATTTGTTTAATATTTTTTATTTGCTTTTATTTATTTTTATTTGTTTCTATTTATTGTAGTTTTACTATTTTTTCTTGTTAAATTAAAATAAATAGAAATAAATAAAAATAAATAAAAACAAATAAAAAATATTAAAACAAATAAAAACAAAAATAAATTGAAAAAATAAAAATTTAAAAAAAGTTAATGTGTGCTAGGGGTTTGAACCCACAAACTTTGGAACAAGAAGCTAGCACGCTACCACCATGCTACGATTACATCAACGATCACTTACATATTTGTTACGTAGTTATTGTGTATATAAATATATAATTATTTATAATATTTGGATTTGATATATAACATTTATTACTGGGTTATTGAATTATTTGTTATTATTGGCTTTAAATATATTTTTTTACATATTTATGTTTCACTATTATCTATTTTTACCATATCACACTTTATCATTTGATATTAAATATATATTTTTATGTTTTCTTCAAATTTCGCGCTCCTCATTATTACCCCCTGCACGCCGAGCAGCCTGGAATGAAACATCAAAGGTTCTCCGACAAGAGTGTCGCTACTGCTTGTATTCTCTATACTGTGCTTATGTCAGCCACTTGATGTTGCTTACTTTGCACCGTTAAAAAAAGCATGGAGGATAATTTTAACCGACTATAAGTTGCGAAATCCATCTAGTTCATCATTAGAAAAGTCAGTGTTTCCAAGATTACTTAATAAACTGCAGGAAGCTATCGATCTGAAAAGTTCAGACATCAAGTCTGGTTTCAGAACTTGTGGTATTTTTCCATTAAGTAGAGAACAAATCTTGAACAAATTCCCTGCATGTAAACAAGTTCATGATAATATTGCACCAGTTGTAAGTGGTACACTTTTAAATTATCTCCAGGCATGTAGAAGAGGGGGCGATAAAAAAAATGTTTCAAGACAGAAAAAAATATCTGTTCCACCGGGAAAATCTATATCAGCAGAGGATTTAGAAGTTGATAACAATAAATTTAATAATTCAGAAGAAAATGTAGTTGGCCCTTTAGGGGTTAAAAGAAAGAAATTGGAAATAGATGACTCTTTGCAAATTAATTCAAAAACAGACACTGCGACTCAGATTGCAAAAAAGGGCACTAAATACATTAGTAGTAGCGGTGAAAGTGACAGTGATGATAACGTGTCAGTTCATGACTCTTCCTCAGATATAGAGGAATTTTATGAAGAGATAAACGATAAACCACTGGCAGAAAATGTAGAACTCGATAAATTTGCTATTGTTAAATTTTGTAATGAAGAAGGAAAAGTAACAAAATGTTATGTAGCTAAAATTACTGCAACTTATTCTTCAGTGGAATATGAAGTTTCTTGTCTTCGTACTAAAGATTTTAAAATATTTGTATTTCCCCAGGAGTCAGATATATGACATTGAATTTGGACAGATAGTGGCGTTATTACCAGATCCAATTTCAACTCGACGTGCAAGAATTATATTCGGCATGGATTTGTCATCATACCTTAGACACAGAATAGAGAACAATCAGAAAACAAACTCCTAGTCCCGGCTTTAGCTCGCGCATCTCGTTCGCGCATATCATCCACCATGTTTGAAAGGTAGATTCAGAGGCGTCCATTCGCGTTTTGTACTTGCAACAGAGTTGTTCACAGTGGTGGCGTGAAATTTTATAGTTGTCTTTGTGGTTTTGTTATTTTGTGTTTTTCCTCTTCATTATGAGTAAACGCAAAGCGGGAAAGGTTTGTGTGGCCAAAGATTGTGGGAATAAACGGTATAATTGTAATTTGAAGTTTTTTACCTTCCCAAATGATCGAACAAGGTAAGAGTCAAATGCTAATATTTCTTTGTATATGTATGAATTTAAAATAGTTTGGTATTGAATTTGCGAAAACAATGTAACGTAAACAATTATTAAAACATTAGCATTTTATTGTATTTTGGTATTTATTGTATTTTCGTAATATATAAGGCCGGAGCGGTCATGTGGCGGGCGTGGCTTTCGAAGCAATTGATTGGGTTCAGGCGGTATATTTGAATTTTAAATCACTGTCTAGCTGTTTTGCTTTGTTATTTTTCTTTAATTATTGGTTCTTTTCTTCCTAATCAGATATTTCCAAGGCTATGTCAGTCCCGTGACCGCTCGTGCCTTACGTTGACAACCCGTAGTGATCCAAACATAACAAAATAACGAAAATTAAAATTTTGCCATTTAAATTTCATCCAAAACTTTTCTATTTATAATAATTTAATGCAATTCACTAAAAATATTATTTGTAACATACTTATTCAACTATATATACAAGAAGTGAATGGTGAATGTAATGATGATACCACTATTCAAATATTTTGATTTGTTTTAGTTTTCTGGAGTAAGAATATTTTAATATTTTCTAAATGTGATTTGTTTTAGGGCTCTAGCATGGCTGTCAGCATGTGGTCGAGAAGACTTGGAAGATAAAATCAAGAATAATCGGAGTTACACACTATGTGCAGCACATTTTGAAGACAGGATGTATCTTAATGATATAAAAAGTCTTTTGCTGCCTAAAGCTGTACCGACAAAAATTTCTGTTCGGGAAGACTCCGTTCATACATTTTTGGATGAACACAATTATACCACTGGAAATTGTGAGCATTTTTTTTTCTTTTTAGTTATTAAGCTTTTCCTGAGAAACTTTCAGTTTATGAGAATGTAAAATTCAGTTTTGGTCCTAATAGTATTTTACAATGCTGTTTAACTTTTGAAGTATTTCGTAGGAAAATATTAATTCAATTATTTATTTTTACAGTGCCCGTCTCTGCAGGACTTTCTGTATTGGAAGCATCGTCATCAGGTGCCGAAGATCTTGCCCCCAGTATTGCCATATCATCAACATCTGCCGTTGCAGATCCTGCCGTCGATATTGCGATACCATCAATATCTGCCGTTGAAGATCCTGCCCTCGGTATTGTCATACCATTAACATCAACCGTTGAAAATCTTCCGCTCCTCTCTCCGGGTAGCACGCAAACTGATGCGAGTCTTTCGTCGACTACCCCAAGAAAAAGTAAATTAAGAAGTTCCTTAAAGGCTGTAACTAACGAAAACTTTTGTTTAAAAAGAAAATACGAGAAGATGGAGCACGAAATGGAAGAACTGAAAAACAATATGGTCGATAATATTACAATTGAGCAGTATTTGTCGCTAACATATAAGTTTTGCCCTTCGCAAGAGCTAGCAACATTTATTAATGCTCAAATATCGCAAAGCCGAAAACGGCCGAAAGGACGTAGATTTACGTTAGAATTTAAAATGGAATGTTTGGCGATGTATTTTACGGGACCGAAATTGTACCGAAAAAAATTAATGTTGCAATTTTGTTTACCATCCCCAACCACATTGATGAAGTTGGTGAAGAATGTTAAAGTGGGACCAGGATTAGACAATTCTGAATTGTTTAACATTATTAAAATCAAAGTAGCCAATTTTAAAGAAGATGAACGAGCTTGCGTGCTATGTTTTGATGAGATGAGCATAAAAGCCAATTTATTTTATGGTACAGACTCTGATACCATTATCGGTTTGGAGGATGATGGTTCCAGTTGTAAAGCTTTCAGGCCAGCTTTAACGGCAACCGTGTTTATGCTAAGAAGTATAAAAAACAAATGGAGCCAGCCCATAGCTTATTACTTTTTCAATAGAATATGCCCGGCTACTCATCTACAATTAACCATTTTAAGTCTGTGAGACAAATTGAAAGAGATCGGCTTAACTGTAAATGCAGTAGTTAGTGATATGGGTTCCAACAATTTGCAGTTAAAAAACCAACTGAACATTACTCCAGACAGACCGTATTTTTGGCACAATGAGCGAAAAATTATATACTTGTTCGATACGCCGCATTTGATCAAAACGATCCGAAACAATTTGAAGTTACACGATTTTGTTACAAAGAACGGGGATAAAATTTCGTGGCAATATATAGAACATTTCTATAGTAATGATAAAAAATACCCATTGCGTGCTGCTCCTAAGCTTACTGATTCACACATATTCCCAAATAATTTTGAGAAAATGAAAGTAAAATTTGCGTCTCAAGTCTTCAGTGAATCAGTTTCGGTTGGACTCAATCTTTATATTCGGTTTGGAGCAATTCCTGCTGCAGCAACAGCAACGGCCGAATTTCTCGGTATGGTCGACAAATTATTCGACTTGTTAAATTCGTCAAACACGACAAGCTCAAAAAAATATAATCGAGCATTTAAGGGCGAAGATTATCAATTAGAGCTGCTGAAGAACTGTATAGATTACTTTGATGACTTGAGAGTCATAGATAAAAACGGCAAGGACGTGACTTCGCGAATTAAATTTTTAAAGTGCCTGAAAATAACCATGAATGGTTTAATGGAATTGTGGGATACTTTAAAAAATTCTTATTCCTTCGTCTTCACAAGACGATTGAACCAGGACTGTTTGGAAAACTTTTTCGGGTCCATCCGACAACAGAATGGGAATTGTATCAACCCCACTGCTATACAGTTTCAGAGATCATTTAAGAAATTGTTATGTCTGAAATTATTTCATTCGGGAACTGAAAACTGTGAAGGTGATAGTGACAAAATATTACTGAAATTAAGTGACATTCAAAATTTAGAAAAATGTGACGTGCCAGCTGTTACTGATCAAACTGGCGATGAAATAGTTATCGGCTGTGATTACCAACACAGTGATATTCTCCAATTGAATTTTCAGAGATATGTGTGTGGTTATTTAATCAAGAAAGCTCTTCAAATCCATACATGTACAATTTGCACCGATTATGCGCATCGTGTATCGGCTTTGGATGACACGAACTTATTTTGTTATTTTAAAGCCTATGAAAACAAGGCTGGGGATATATTTGGGAATTTGAATATGCCAGCTGATGATTTTGTTACATTTATTAGTAAATTAGAAATTTTATTTCAAGCAAAATTTGAAGAAATATGTATACAAAAAGATATTTTAAAAAAATTTATATCCTTCGCCCAGAACTTACCCTTCCAACATCCTTGTCCTAATTTTCCTACCTCCTACATTGTAAAATTGTACTTTAGGTTAAGAATATTTTATACATTAAAATATGTAAATAGAAATTTTAAATGTATTAATTACAACAAGATGATTATATGGAGACACCAATAAATGATATTTACAGCTACATCAGTTTTCTTTATATACATATTTTCATAAGTTATTTGCAATTAAATTAAAACGAATTTAGATATATCTGGATTCAGAGAATTTGTTATATTAGGTACTACATTCTCCGTTATTCACTTTTTCTTACAGATTAAAACGTTCAAGTAACAAATTTTTTTATAAAATAAACTACAGTAATTATTACAATATTCCTTACTATTTCTTGTATCAATAAAAAAATAATAATTTTAAAGTACGCTATTTTTGGTAAATTTATTGTGATCAATTTTTTAAGGTCGGACCTGTTCACTATTTTACCGATTTTTAAAATACGGTCCTGTCTTCTACCGTCTAAACATGGCGCAAGGTCACGAAAGTAATCTAAAAAAGAACAATAGAAAAACGTCGAGTTTGCCTTCTGATTGTTGTCTATTCTGTGCCTTAGATAAAAAAATGAAATTTTATGTGTTTCATACTTATTATTTTTTTATTACAAGTTTCACATCTTTTTTTATAGTAAAACTTAATTATAAGAATTTTGCAATTAGTTTTAGTTTTCGTATAATATTTATGTATTTTTACTTTAAATTTGCGATTTTGTGTAATACAATTTTTGGCCACCATTAATTTTTTTTTTAATTTATTAAGAGCTCATATTAAAAAAACAAAACACTGAAACGTATTGCTTTGGTGGGAACTCATGTTATTAACCAATAAGCAATTTCAAATTGAAATGCTAAACATACAAAAAACGTACTTGAAGTTTAAAATTGGGCAAAGTCATCTCGTTTGACGGAATATATAATAAAAATGGAGGGAAGCGCGAGACTACCAGCTCCAATGAATTACGAAGGAAATATCGCTATAAATTAAAAAAAAAAAAAGTAAACGTTTCAAATATATCTGATGGCATCAGAGAAGCATAAAAAATCAAGCGAAATAAAAGTGGCGATATTGCTAAATACTATAGGTAGTGAAGGTGTAGAAATTTTCAACAACTTTACGCTTTCAGAAACTGGAAGAAAATATTATGATAAGGTGCTACAAGAATTTGACGTATACATGAATCCAAAAAGAAATATTGTGTATGAAAGATTCAAATTTTATAGTCGCAAACAGGAAGAAGCAGAACCGTTTGATCATTTTTTGCAAGATTTAAAAAACATTGGTCAAAACGTGTGAATTCCAAGATGCAGATGTTATGGTGAGAGACAGAATAGTTTTAGGAGTAAATTATAAACATTTATAAGAAAGATTATTGGGTCAGGACAAAGTTAGCCTAGAAGATTGTGTTAAAACACAAGAATTAATGAAAGTACAAGTAAAAAGTGTTCAAGAAAGCAAAGTAATCGTAGATGCAGTAGGAAGAAATAAACATATCAAGAGAAATGATAAAATTAAAAAATCGCAAGAAGAATTCATGTGTCAACGATGTAAAACAAAACATGGACCAAAAAGTTGCAAAGCGTTTGGTAAAAAATGTGCTAGATGTGGAAAATTGAATCACTTCGCAGTTGCATGTAAGACAGTTGGGAAGGAGCAAAGAAGTAAAATGAAGAATGTAGCAGAGCTGAAGGAAGAATCCGAAGAAGATGAATTTGTTATAGACATTTCAAAAATTAATGGTGTCACAGAAGAAAGAAAAGAATGGCAACACAAGCTAGAAGTAAGAGGCAGCGTAGTACATTTCAAGTTAAACCCTGGGTCGGAGGTGAACGTGCTCAGGGAAGAAGAATTCAACAGCTTGGTTCAGCAGAGACCAGAGTTAAAGAAGAAACTACAGAAAACAAATACGATATTGGAGGCATATGGAGGCTTCAAATTAAAACCAGCGGGTATTATTACACTAAATTGTAAAAGTAGTAATGTAACTGTTAGATTAGATTTTATGATTGTTAATAGTAAAAGTTCATTGGTAGGTAATGAAGTTGAATGGTTGCATAATTTAGTTATATTGGAAAAGAAAGATGGTTCTTTACGGCTGTGTTTAGATCCACAAGTGCTTAATAAGGTAATTGAAAAAGAGTTTTATTTGTTACCCACATTAGAATAAATAGCTTTGAAATTGAAAGGAAAATCATTATTTACAGTTCTTGATTTAAAAGATGGTTTTTATCAAGTTCAACTAGACCATTCTTCTAGTAAACTATGTGCGTTTAGTAGTCCATACGGGACATACAAATTTAATAGATTACCTTTTGGTCTTTCGTTAGCTCCGGAATGATTTCAACAAATAAATACCAAAAATTTTCAAGATATAGATGGGGTTACAGTTTATATAGACGATTTAATTATTGCAGCTGATACGGAAGAGGAGCATGATAGAATTTTAAGTACAGTCATACAGAGAGCAAAGGACAATAATATAAAGTTTAGTAAAAATAAAATACAGTTTAAGGAAAGTAGTGTTAGATATTTAGGTCATAATTTTGATGTTAATAGCATGAGACCAGATTATAATAAAGTTAAAGCAATTAGAAATTTAACACCGCCTAAAAATAAGAAAGAGTTGCAGAGCGTGCTAGGAATGATTAATTATTTGAGAGCATATATTCCAAATTTAGTAAAATTAACAGCATCATTACGTGAATTATTAAAAAATAATACAGGGTATCAGTGGTTAGAACAACAACAAAAAGAATTTGATAATATCAAGGAAATATTATCCAAAGCACCTGTTTTAGCTTCTTTTGATGAGAAAAGATTAGCAGTTATTCAAACCGATGCATCAAAGGATGGTGTAGGTTGTGTATTATTACAAAAAGGTAAGCCAATAGCTTATACGTCTAGGGCTTTGACTGATACAGAAAAAGAATATGCACAAATAGAGAAAGAATTTTTGGCAGTGGTATATGCGGTTAGAAAATTTCATCAGTATGTGTATGGTAGGCGTATACAAATTATATCAGATCACAAACCGTTGTTAGCCATAATGAAGAAACTTATTTCTGAAATAGAAAATGTCAGGTTACAAAGAATGAAATTAAAATTAGTTAAATATGAAATAGAATTAGTATATAGGCCAGGAAAAGAAATGCATATAGCAGACTTATTGTCTAGAAATGTTGATAAAAATGAAATAGTTAAAGATGAAACCACAGAAGAATTTATTCATAGTATTGAAATTCACTTGCAAATGAGTCAAGAGAGGAAAGCTGACTTTATAAGTTGTACAAGTAGTGATGAAAAATTAATGAAGTTGAAGGAATACTGTGTAAATGGATGGCCAAAATCATACAAAATAGTAGCGGATAAAGTAAATATTGGAATTTAAGAAATGATATTCAAGTACTAGAAAACTTAGTATTTTATAAAAATAGGGTAATTGTACCAAATAAATTACGAGCAAATATGCTTATTAAACTTCATGAAGGTCATTTTGGAAGTCCCAGAACAAAATTAAGAGCTAGTGAAGTATTATTTTGGCCAGACATAAATAAGTAAATAGATCATATGGTGGCAAATTGAAGACCTTGGTGCAAGAAGGGGATATGTAACAAATTGTTAAAAAATAAGATAAGTGTAGAGATAGGTTTTCTTATATGCTCTTTATGTCTGGTGCAAATATGGGATATGTGCTGTTAATAGAAATTAAACAGTAAGAGAAAATAACTTATCCCATACTATAGACTGCTGCAAGAACGGGATATGTTACACGTTACATATCCCATTCTTGCACCGCATATAATGTTGTAGCTAGACCATGCATATGGAATCCCCTTCTTGCAATCGTGTTCTGTCTTGTCCGTTACCAGATACAGATGGATGTCATGTCTGTCAACTGAATGTTCTGTTCCTAATCTAAGAAAAATCGAATTCTCTGTTGGTAATCTGTGAAAAATAGTAATATTATTATTGAAAGAGGTTAGTAAACCATTTAAATTTCTGGCCACGACAACAAACTACAAACTTTATTATGAGTGATAAAAGTGAAAGTGAGGTTAGTGAACCATTTCAAAGTTCTGGAAGCGATTTTCATCCAAGCGGAGATGATACATCTGAAGAAAACTCTGAAAATGAGAATGTAGAGAATAATGAAATGAATGTTGTAAAACGTGGACGAAAAAAACTAAGAAATACAATCGATTGGAGTAGAAGCGTACAAAAAATCAAGAGAGCTAAGGGTGAAAGTTATACATCTATATCAACAAAAAGAGTAGTACCAAGAAGGCAACAAGGCGATGATTGCAAATGTGCCAAGAACTGTATAAAAAAACTTTCAGCAGAGGAAAAACAAGAAATAATTATTGCTTTTAATAATCTAGGCAATCAAGAAAAGCAAGATTTTTATTTGTCAAGTTTGATAAAAATTTGTGATGTTTCGAGACGCCGAAAAAATACAACGAACGCAAAATTTCGTCGGAGTTATACCTACAAATATAAGGTAAATATATTTTATAACTAATTACATCTATTTTTTACTGACTCTATTATACCTTTTTAGTTGAGAAAAGGTGCATTTGAACTAGATGTTTGCAAAATGGCTGTATGTCTTCTTCATGGAATAGGAAAAAAACGTCTAGAACGCATTGCAAATCATTTGTCTACTAACATAACTCCCGTTCAAGACAAAAGAGGCAAGCATTCAAATAGACCTAATCAAATATCCGAAGATTTGAAAAAACAAGTGTACGAGCACATTAATAGCTTTCCCAAGCAAGTTTCCCATTACACACGGAAAAGAAGCAATAAGCATTATTTATCAGGCGATTTGAATATTTCAGTCATGTACGACTTGTACATGAAAAAATATGAACCCGAAATATATAAATTGAAACAGGACAATCTGCCGTATAAACCAAAAATAACTAAGGATTTCTACGGCAGATATTTTCGTGAAAACTTTAATATCAGTTTTGGTCAAGCACGAAAAGACACTTGCAAAAAATGTGACTTATTAAACAACAAGATTTTAAGCTCAGATTCGCAAGAAGAAAAGACAACGTTTGAAACACAAAAGAAAATACACATTCAAAAAGCTGAGTGGTTCTACGAACAGTTGAAAGAAAAGTCAAAGCTAGCAGAAGAAGATGAGGAAATTGATGTTTTATGTTTTGACTATCAGCAAAATATGCCTCTCCCCAAAGTACCGTCTGGGGATGCCTTTTACTTGCGCCAACTATGGGTATATAATTTTTGTATTCATTCCGCTAAAAATAAGACCGGACATTTTTTCATGTATGATGAAACAATAGCCAAAAAAGGAGCTAACGATGTTTTAAGTTTTCTACAACATTATGTTGACAATATTCTGAGTCCAAATGTAAAGGTCCTATATTTGTTTAGTGATAACTGTTGTGCTCAGAACAAAAACAATGCCCTGGTTAGATTTTTAGTTACATTATGTTATACAGGAAGGTTTGATTCAATAGTGCACCGTTTTCCTGAGCCAGGGCATAGCTTTCTACCTTGTGACCGCTTCTTCGGTATAATAGAAAAGAAGAAAAGACGTGTAGATAGGATATTTTTACCAGAAGAATACATGAATATAGTAATGACGGCTTCTAAAAAATTTCATGTGATATCTGTTAGGCAAAACATGTTGTATAACTTTGTTGAGCATTTAAAATTATTTTTTAATACCATACCTAAAGCAGAGTCTAAGGAAAAGTTTCTAATTTCCTCGTATCGTGTTTTCAAATACACAAAACATTCGAATGGTGTTGAATGTAGCGCTTCTGCTAGTGCTCCTTTTTTCACTCATTTTACTATGTTAAAAAATAATTCAAATCCCAATTTGTACATTATACAAAACTGTTACGAAGATAAACTACCTCTAAAAGATATAAAATATCAAAATGTTATGTTACTTGCTAAGGAATATGTAGGAACAAAGGAGATGCCTTTTTACCAGTCTCTTAAATCACTTAAATCTACATCAGAACAGGTAGATTCAGAAGTTTCAGGATCAGAGAGCAGTTTAGAATCTGATCAATAAGCAATAAAATATAAATTTAGAAAAAAATGTCATGTTTGATAAATAAATATTATATTATTTTCCATAGGTACTTTAAGATTTTTTTTTTGTTTTAATATTAGAGGGTAGTGTAATATTTAAATTTAATAAACTTATTATTCTGTGAAAAAAGTTCTGTGTGTTACTTATTCCTTTTTTACAGCTGACATAAATTTATTTAAAATTAAATTTAAAAAAATAAGCAACATATCCCATTCTTGCACCTTGAATGATTTTTCTGCTATTATGACCTTATATATAGAAATATTTGACTCTTAATCAGATTTAAATAATAAGCATTTTCATCTTTACAAGATGGCAATTCCAAATAAAATATAAAAAAGTAAAAAGTTTTTTATCTTTCTTGCAAAACTTTAATTTCGGTGCTTATCCCCTTTTTGCACCAGAGTCTTCAATTTATTTCTATTTCTAAATAAAGATTCAAGAAGAAAAGATTTAATTTCTTTAAATAACATTTTTCGCAATATCTCCTATCAGTCTGACATTTAATTAATTACGTCTAAATAACATACGTAACATTGTCCACAGCATACTCCGAGTTTTTCTAACACACTACTTAATGAAAAAATAAAGTCTACGTGAACTTACTTTTAATAATCGACATAATTCTTAGATTTTTTTATTGCATAATTTTGTTTAGCTCATGTCCAGGAACATTTTTCTAAATTTGAATCAACAGCTTTAATATGAATATTATCATTTAATGGAAATAGTCCTGATTGCAAACTCATTGAATTATTAAAAGTAGGATTCGATTTATTAGCTTAGATGCTCTTTTAATAAATGTAAATTTTGTTCAATCTTCTGTAATTCGTCATTTATAGTCACACAGCTAGTTTTAACAATTCGTCTAAGATGCCTTTCTGATACATTGCAAATATTTTTCATTTTACGAATGTATTTTAAATGCTGTAATAGTAAAGTACAACAATAAACTGAATAACAAAAATAAATTAATACTTACAATTCTGGTTTCTGTGTCCTTTTGACTTGGAATTCCCGGTGAGACAATCTGCAAATGTAGATTAGATAAAAGACACCTTTTACCTTAAATCTTCCTGATTGATATATGTACTCACCATTTTTATTATAATCTGAATTACTAAAACTATAACTTGTAAAATAGGCATACTTCCAATTTGATTTCTACGATGAGCTCAACCCTCAGACTAAACATAATTAGACGCCGCATTGCCTATACTTCGCAATGGTTTGTTGTGATGCCATTCCTTCTCCGGGTGAGGGGTTAGGTGAGGATAGGAAAGAATGAGGCGTTTGTTTTGTACAGCGTGTTGCCTGCCTAGTTTGTTATTATTATTCTACGTTCAAATAAGGTTCGAATGTGATTTTGTAAGGTTAGGTGCGATGAAGTTTACGTTTTGTGTATATTTTTTATTTAAATGATTCAGCATGGTTCATTATTGTTTAATATGTGATGAACTATCAAATGTGAAAAAGCTCGATAGAAGCTTTCATCGGTAAGTTTTCCTATAAATATAGATCTGTTAATTACTATAAAAGATTGTGTAGGTTGCCAAAGGATACAGATAAAAAAAACGAATGATTGAATATAATACATCAACAAGGCATTATTTTGAAACGGGTCCCGTCGAAATATTCTTTAGTCTGTTCTCGGCATTTTGAAGAGTCTAGTTTCCTTGGTAATCGACTAAAAAAAGATGCGATTCCAACTATCTTCGATTTACAAAATATTTCTTCAATAAGAAAACAAATACAGAATAAGTAAGTACTTGAAATTGAAATTAACATTCGAAAATAAATGAAACAAAATAAATGTTTTCAGAATGAAGACCCAGGAGACAAAAGTTTCGACCGATATTTTCCCTGTTGCTTCAACATCTAGGTGTGTAAACTTGCAATTATTTGTGATTAGAATGTAATTTAATAAATAATTTATACATGTAGGACTGCAATCGAGTCTACTATTGAACCAGCAATAGATTTGGATGTAGTAGAAAGGTAAATCCCTGAAAGACATTATTGTTGAATTAATATATAAAAATGAATGTTAATATGTATTTTAGGATTTCTGCGGAAATTATTTTTTGCGATATCGAAGTTTTTGCAGCAGTAGAACAAAGGTAATATTTTTAAAAACCTAACAAATAAATAAAAAGAAAATGGTACGTGTAAATGTTTATTAATGAATTCTATTGTAGTTCACCTCGTGAAATAGACTGTTCTCCATCGACAAGAGCAAATAAATCTAATAGCAACCATTCATCTTTTTTGATATCAGCAAGACATTTTATGATAAGGATAAGGAGGCGTGGCAAACTATCAATCTTGTATTATTTATTCTATCGATTCAATAAAAACTATAAGTGTGTATTATTTAATCTATCTATTTATTAATTCACATAACTTTTTCGTTTGTATTTCAATTAATTTTAAATTTCTATGTTCAAGTATTTTTTTTCAAAAATTAATTTAATAAAAATAACACTTTATCTACATACTAATACTATATTTCTGTTATATTATAATGCAATCTTTAAATTTTCTTCAGAAATGATTTATTTATAATCAAAATGTAAATATTTGATACCATCATTGTAAATATAATTTTTCTTTTTTAAACCAAAATCGCTTAATAGGTTATTAAATGACAGCTGCTGTTACTTTCCAACTATTGCACATGCAACCCGCATTTCATGAACGCCGCTAGCTAGCTCGGCACGCCCACTTAAGTTCCTGCTTCACAACAAATTGTAATATGCGGCGTCTAATTATGTTTAGTCTGAGGCTCAACCTCAATAAAACAAAATGGCGTGAACAAAACGCAGCACACAGCTACAGCTGCAGCTAGGAACGCTTCGATGTTCGATGTTACGCACAAGAAGGAGAAGGTTGAAAGTCGCATGCGCATATCACACGAAAATGCACGATTTACAACGAATGAATTTAGTCCCAACGTGAACATCGCATTAATATCATTTATGTGACGTTTACAAGACGTAACTCATGAAGTTATATAGATGCGATTATTTTCATGTTAAGGTTGAAAATCGCATGAGTTAGTCACACGAAAATGCAAGATTTGAAACGAATGTATTTAGACCCAATGTGAACATCGCATTGATATCATTTATGTGACATTTACAAGAACTAACTTTACGAAGTTCTACAGATGCGATTATTTTAATGTTTGATAACGGACATCTTTGTAAAATCTTTTTTTTATTCTGGACGTTACAAATATTACATCTCAAAAAAGACGCCTTATGTTACTTCCCAAAAAGATGTTTATCAAACGTATATAAGACTTCACAATAGGATGTTAATATCTACACAAATATGTGACATTTTGAGATGTCGCGGTGAAGAAACGTGTCAAGTGGGATATACATATATATATATATATATATATATATATATATATATATATATATATATATATATATATATATATATATATATATATATATATATATATATATTAAATAAATTTACAAATACTTTAGTATTATTTCATACGCCATACTGGCAACATGATATAAATTTCAACGCCCGTTTACGACTATAATAGCTGGCCCCTCTGGCAGTGGAAAATCTTATTTTGTAAAAAAAATTAATGAATATGATCGACATGAGTAATACTAATTTTGGAAAAATTTCTTGACATTATGGAGCTTGGCAAAAGTTATTTAGTACAATAAAATGGAAAATCAGTCAATTGTGAATAGTATCTCCCCAGCGCAAGATATTAAGTTGAAATTTTGTATGCTTATCCGGGGATACTAATTCTATGGATTATATTTCAAATTAGTCAATTTACATTTGTAATATTAGAAAAAATTAAGAAAAATTGTAGAATATCCAGGATTGTTCTTCATATCATAAAAAAATAGTTTCCAAGCAATGGTTTTGATAGTATGGTGGTAGCGAATGCGCTTGGTAATAAACAAAATTCGGAGAAACGGGTTCGAAACTAGCCGACATCAAAACTTACTTTTAAATTTTTACTTTTTAATATAATTTTGTATGTTTTTAATCTTGCATTAATATTTAATAAAATGGGTACGTTATATGCAACACAACTTATTTATTTTATAAAATATAAATCACACTAAATACAACAGCAAGAATTAAAAAATTGCAACAAATATTCAAAATGTACTAAGCAAAATCCGAGACGATCATAACATTGTTATCTCACTTTGCTCAGCTGTCGATTTGAAATAAGGCTGCAATTATTTCTCATTGTCGCTTTAAGATCTAAAGTGGTCAATTCATAATGGCTGTAATTTTTTTGTTTTTAAATAACCTCAAATAAAAAATCTAAAAGGCAGGAGATCTTGTAGGCCATTTAATTGATCCATTTAAACAAATTCAAAAATGTTTATTATAATTAGTGTGATTCAGATTTTACAAAATATAATTTATGATTGAAATAATGTTTATATTTTATTAAATATGAGTAAAATATTAAATACATATTAACGATAAAAATGAGTTTGAAAAGTAATAATTAAAAAAAAATTATTTGCTCTCGCCGGTTCCGAACCCGACTACGAATTATTTATATGTATATATACCGGGTGTAGAAATCCAAATGGCGGGTAGGGATTTCAAAGTTATTTTTTTAATACTACTAAATCTTTTTACCTATTCATTTTAGCGCAAAAAGGGCAAGAATATAAGTTGTTCAGAAATTAAAAAGGCATCCTATAAAGTAAGTTACTTGCCTTTATAGGTTGCCTTTTTAATTTCTGAACAACTTATATTCTTACCCTTTTGCGCTAAAATGCATAGGTAAAGAGATATAGCAGTATTAAAAAATAACTTTGAAATCGCTATGCGCCACTTTTCATTTCTACATCCGACTGACGCCAAATATTTCGAATTTTTAATAGCACAAAATTTTCCCCTGTGGTGCACTCTCCACGCTAGCAATAGTGCCCGTAAGGTGACGTGTGGGAAACGCCCGCACGGTACAAATATGTCATCATCATTACCGATATCTGCGTACAATGCAGATTGGCACACCCATGCCATATATATATATATATATATATATATATATATATATATATATATATATATATATATATATATATATATATATATATATATAGAAAAGTGAAATTCACAGGTAAGCGGTCAGGATGATAATTAATTTTGAATAAAATTTATTATCAAGCTTTCGGAATTATTTTATTCCTTCCTCAGGATAATACTTTTTGAGGTTATAGTTTAAAAAAGTATTATCCTGAGGAAGGAATAAAATAATTCCGAAAGTTTGATAATAACTTAAAAGAGTTTTATTCAAAATTAATCATCCTGACTGCTTACCTGTGAATTTCACTTTTCTACCTAAACAATAATGAATACGTACAATATGTGTATAAAATAATTTTGATCTTATGGACTCACATTGGTTATGACATTTACAAACATGTTTTAGTTATGAAACGTGCACGTGGTGCTGTGAAATGATAGTACGTATAAATAAGTTAAATATTAAAAGTTGTCCTTGGCTAAAATGGTTAACACAGCATTGTCAAACTCACTATATTGTACACTGTAAAGTTTTAGGGTAGAAACAGGGAAGATAAATCTCTAATTGAGATGCTAAATCTTCCTTTGAGTTGATTTAGGGTAGGAAGGTCGAAAGATGGTAAGAAAAAGGTAGGAAATTTTGGTAGGGCAGATTAAGGTCACTTACAGGCACCTGTGTTGCACTGTCAGTATGTTACGTAACAATGTAATATATGTACAATTTCAAAGGAATCATACGTAAACAGTGGCAAAAATAACAAAATGTTCAGTTTTACTAAATTTTGTAACTTATGTCACAGATATTATTTTGCGTAAGATTATTTTTATTAAATTTATTATGTTTTGTCTCTAATTAGCTATTTAGGTACGTAACCGATGCTGTTGGATAAGAGCTACATTTAATAATACTGGTATTCACGTATTTTATTTCAGTTTATTTCTAGATTTCAGTGTGAGAACATCGATATTATAGTGATTCAGGTGAGAGAGTTAATCTAGCGTGTGTATGATTGTGAGTGTGCATGTGAGCAGTACTGGGTACTGTAGTGGCCGCATCGTGTGAACCCGAGGGTCGCCAACGGTAGCAGCAGGGAAGGCTGTAGTGACCCGCATCTGGTGTCGCCAACGGTAGCAGCAGTTAGGGCTGTAGTGATCTGATCCAATTGGTTAAGAGGAATGTCTCCGGATCACCAACGAAGCGGCAGTGGTTCCGTAGTGGCCGCTCGTGTGAACCCGAGGGTCGCCAGCGTAGCAGCAGGGAAGGCTGTAGTGGCCCACATCTGGTGTCGCCAACGGCAGCAGCAGTTAGGGCTGTAGTGATCTGATCCAGTTGGTTAAGAGGAATGTCTCCGGATCACCACCGAAGCGGCAGTGGTTCCGTAGTGGCCGCTCGTGTGAACCCGAGGGTCGCCAGCGTAGCAGCAGGGAAGGCTGTAGTGGCCCACATCTGGTGTCGCCAACGGCAGCAGCAGTTAGGGCTGTAGTGATCTGATCCAGTTGGTTAAGAGGAATGTCTCCGGATCACCACCGAAGCGGCAGTGGTTCCGTAGTGGCCGCTCGTGTGAACCCGAGGTTCGCCAGCGTAGCAGCAGGGAAGGCTGTAGTGACCCACATTCTGTGGTCGCCAGCGTAGCAGCAGTTAGGGCTGTAGTGATCTGATCCAGTTGGTTAAGAGGATTGTCTCCAGATCACCACCGAAGCGGCAGAGGGTCCGTAGTAACTAGCGGTACTGCCCGTAGTTGCCAACATGTGTGTACGGTGTGTGAATGCCTGAACCTTTTGTAAATGGTTGCCTCCTCACTGAGTATTTCTCATGTGTTAATTCTTTTACAGAAATAATCACGGCGTGAAGGAGGATTCCGCGTGACCGGGTTCGGCCAGGCGACGGTCATCTAGATTTGTTATTATTTTTGTGTTAATACTGTATATACCGGTTTGGGTGATAAATGTGTTTTAATATTCTAATTTTCAGCGCTAACATTTAATCGTCATTTATAACACTTATTCTACATACATTAATACACATCAAATTTATTAATTAATATTAAGTATTATATTTTTTTATAATTCCGTAGAACACATACATTGTTTACTCCGTTACTTATTAGAAAGTGATTAGTAACAAACTATTGAATATGCATAGCATGTTATAGGATAAATAAATATATAAAATGCAAAACATAAGAGATTACAATTGATTTAAAATATTATTTACTTGTGAGAAATATTCGTTTTCCAGGAATGGACTGTGTCATATTTTAAGTCAGAGCTCAACGTTTCGCCCGCAGTCGTATGGGGCATCTTCAGGAGCAAGGGGGATAGTACTGTCTTAAACAAGGTTACCCGACGTGTTAACCACGCTGGAGGCCAAGTTTAAGCAACAAGAGGGGGAGACTCAGTTTAAAAGGTTACCCGACGTAAACCACGCTACAGGCCAAACAAACCAAGCTTAAACTCGGCCTCTAGCGTGGTTGACACGTCGGGTAACCTTGTTTAAGACAGTACCATCCGCCTTGCTTCTAAAGATGCCCCATACGACTGCGGGCGAAACGTTGAGCTCTGACTCAAAATATGACACAGTCCATTCCCGGAAAACGAATATTTCTCATGACTCAGACTGTGGAAGCCTACGGAATTATTTACTTGTGCTCACAAAATTATATGAAAAACTAGAATTTTCCATGAAACATATCTGACTATGTGTAGACTTATAAATATATAAACAAATGGATAATTATATTAGATATTTGTAAGATTTTAAAACTGAAAAGTGATTGAATAAGTTTACGTATTTCTCAAAAAATGTGTTTGTTAGTCCAGAAACAGGGTTTTTCCGAAGGTCATTTAACGATAAATACAGGGTAGGGGACGGAACAAGAGAGAGATGCGAAATATTTGTTATTCTGTTGCCGACAATCTCCATAACAACACTCGGACCCCAGGTTTATATTTTTATTTATATAAAATCTAATTTCTTATATTTTTAGCTCCAGCTTGATTTATGTACCAAATAATTTACATGTAAATTGACTGAAATTTTAATAAATAACTCTTTTGTTCGCAGATATTTATTAGACACAGCAATATTAATTTTGTCTTGTCTGCTACAAGAATATTCAAAGAAACTGAATAATTATTCCTCGAAGATCTACAAAAATTCGAGCAATAGCCAGTGAAAGTGAACTTTTTTTGAATACATTCCTTATTTTACAAATAAATATAGATAGATAGATAGATAGATAGATAGTTTATTGTTTTAAGACATTATACAATCTTTTAACAATAGATGACAACTCAGGAATTGATTATCATATTAAATACAATATAAAAATATTGATTGAAACGTGCAAAAAATACATACAAAGATCATTTTCTTCGCCAATACATGAAAGTTCCTAATATCAGTTACATTTGGTAAAATTACTAAATAATTTGGATTATTTTGTATAGATTAGAACAAAAAATTCGTCTGTTGATCACCTAGATGTAACAAATAAATATATAATCACGGCATATTACCCATTGCTGGGTGTGCCAATTTGCTTTGTTCACAGATATCGTAAAGGCTGATGACATATTCGTACCGTGTGAGAGTTTACCAGGCATCACCTCAAAGAAAAACATATTATGTAACTTACAATATACCTAAATTTTATTTATGCATTTATAAACGAATAAATTTATTTTTTATCATTACCGATATCTGTGTACCCAGCAATGGGTAATAAGCCGTGATGATATATTTATTTTATTTTTATTTATGATATATAATTTATTATTTTTCCTGAATTCTAATATAGCAATAATATACGTTTCAAGGAAATTGGAAAATCCTCATGTAGGGTTTCATATAAATCACTATAAAGCATTTTTAACAACTATATAGGCATTTACAGGTAACTTGTGTTCTGGAAATTTCAAATCACTTTAAAGCATTTGCATCCCACTATATGAAGGGTCACTTGGTGTCTACCTCAGGGTGAGGCATGTTTTTCTGCCCTAAACAGAGATTGGTGCATCGACCTTTTAAAAAGGAAGAATTGTTCTACATTGGGGTTGCCGCGGCTACGTCAAAATTTTACAATGTACATACAAAAGTTCCTACAAATATTTATGAAAGTATTGATAGAGTAATACATTAATTGAATAAAAGTCTTTATAGGGTAGTAGAAGAAGTGAATGAGGACACTGCAGTTAAGAAATATGTAACATTTACTTATGATAAAATAGAAAAACGCGTGGCAGCACAATTCAAAAAGACAGATATCCATTCCCTGAAATTATCTGCTCGGCTAGCATTGCAACTTGGTTACCCACCATTTACTGATATATTTGAGCAGGAAACTTCACTTAATTTGCCTAATTTAATACTAGGGATTCCTTCAAAGTTATTTATTTATTGTGACATAGTTGATCCTTAGCTAGTAAGCGATGTTGTTAGTCAGTTGTTAAGAATTGTACACGTCAAAATAAATATGTTTTTGGATCTAATGAAATCATATTGTATGCGCAGCCTCATTTCGTTCCTGTGTTGAAAAGAGAATTTTCAATTATAGAGATAGATATAAAGACCAATAATGGAGTGTTAAACTACATTTCCGACGAGCATAATGCAAACTTGTCCGTATCACAAATATTACAATTTACAGGCCGGAAATGGTGTGGGGGTAGTATACATATAAAGGAAATCAACTTCAATGGAGCCATGTCTTAGGAAGATTTTTTTAGTGGATTGTTTAGAAGTATTTTTCCGTTAATAAAGGTGTAGAGGCACTTGGTGAGGAAACAGTTAACGCAGGCTTTAAGTTTTTGATGAATAAGCACGTTTTAGGGTCCCTACAATACGATTTTACTATTTTTACGATGATGTCTGTATGTGTGTGTGTATGTATGTGTGTCTGTGTGTGTGTGTGTGTGTGTGTGTGTGTGTGTGTGTGTAACAAAATTTTCGTCTACGATAACTTCCATACTACAATTCTAAAAATTATAATTCTTTCGTATTTCACTTCGTTACATCCATGTGAAGAGCTGATTAGATTTTGGTTAGAATTGGACAACCGGAAGTACCCTAATTTGAAGATTTTAACAGTTTTTCTTGAAAAAACTATGTTAAATATCATTTTTACACATTTAATGTTATTATAAATATTAAAGAATATTTTATTCTCTATACGATTTGACTGCATTTTATACTTAATATTAAATGGATATAGAGTTAAAAAATTATAAAGAAATTAAATTTCATAAAGTAGCCATAGCTATGAAAACAGCTACTATATTAAGAAAATTTTGATTGAAAGATGTCAGTGTCAAGTGAAATTGACATAGTGTGTTTGTCTTATAATTTTAGTGGAAATATAGGATCTTTTGCTATAAATTTTCTGTACGGAATTTGCATAAAATAAATGCAACTCCCGGAAAGTAAAGTATAAGAAATATAATATTTAAAGAATTTTCTGTATGAAATTTGTACAAAATACATAGAACTGACGGAAGGTAATATGCTGGCCACATCAGATTTTTTTATTTTAGCTTGAATAACGAAGCAGTTCAAGCATTTATGGCAAAAATTCGCCCCAAAATGAGGGAGAGAACGAGGCGAACTTTTATTCCTCCAGAAATAAAAGTACGTTTTGTATGATTGAATTAGTATTAGCATTTCAATTATTTTTTATATAGATATTCTGTGCATTGTACTTTTTTGCCAATGGAAGTTACCAGAGAGTTATTGGCCAAAGCTTTTTAAATTCGTTAAGTCAGACGGTGGTCTCTAACTCTATTGTAGAGATTACGAATGCTAGCGTGCGGTTGGGGAATAATTGGATATGGTTTCCACGGAACATGGAGGAGAAACAGAGAATTAAAGAAAGGTGAATATTTATATAGCACATACCTATCATTAAATATATGTTATGGGAACAAGTATGACATTTTCGTTATTATTTAGATTTAGAAGACAATTTAATATGCCACACATACTGGGAGGTGTAGATGGTAAATATGTGACCATAGAGTAACCTCCTTCACAAATTGAAGTACAAGGAAGAAGAAACAGAATATACAGAGAGCAGGATTATATAAACATGTACTATACTGTTATTTTTATTATATTTATGTATGTATATATCAATAATTACGTATATTTACTATAATTTCAAAATATACTTACCATCTTCTTAATTGTTTAAAAAAATATATATTTCTAACGCCAACGTACTATTCGCCACCAAAACACAATGAATAATGAGCACATCGGCTCGAATTTAGCATTTAGGCACATATTCTAAGAAAAATAACCGGTACCGCACAAACATATTCCCGCCAAAATTTGGATTTTCCGATAGAATTTACAAATTCGCTTAAGTAGCAGGTACCGACAAGACTGCTAGTAAAATGGAGTGGGAAATCCCAATTCTGACAGAATTTGAAATCCGACAGAATTTAAAGTTACAAAATCGAGGCCACTTCTCACCATGCCGGCGGCCTTGAAAGCACCCGCTTTCAATAACGTTTCTAGACCCCATCTCGTCAATGGGTAGGACGCAGATTTTGGAAAACCTACGTTTTACGCTTCCTCTTGCTGTCTTCACAGTCGCAACCCGCGCGACTTCATCACTACCAGGATGCACCTCTTCGATTCGGCCCACCTTCCAAGACAAAGGCAGAAGATTTTCTTCGCGTAAGAGAACCATAAGACCTGGTTTCAAAATGTTTGTGTTGAAGTATCCACTTATTTCGTTTCTGCAGGCCATGAAGATATTCGACGGACCATGGCTTCCAAAATTTCTGGTACATCTGTTACATTTCTTGATATGTGCTTAAACGATTGACATGTATCAAATCTTCTTCAGGCATGCTGTCAAGTCTGAATCCAATAAGAAAATGTCCAGGAGTAAGGGTTTTAAAGTCATTAGCATCATTTATCATAGGGAAAATTGGACGGGAATTTAATATGCACTCTATTTGCGTAATTACAGTAAAAAATTGCTCATACGTCAAATGAATATTACCCATTACTTTGAATAAATGTGGCTTAATACCCTAGCTGATTCTCGCAACCCGCCAAAATGCGGAGTTCTTGGAGGTATAAATTTCCAAGTTACTCTGTTTTGTAAAAAGTAATTTTGTACATCATAATCTTCGCATAATTCATTTAATTTCTTATACAAATTGAGTACATTAGCAGCACTAACAAAATTTAAACCAATATCGGAGTAAATTTGTTTAGACAGACCGCGTCGTGCAAAGAATCTTTTTAAAGCATTCAAAAATATAGGCGTTGAAAGTAGTTCCAAATGTATTGCTTTCGTAGCAAAACAAACAGATACACATATGTAAATTTTTACTGATTTTCTATTTCGTTTACATTTTTTTTTTTTTACTAAAAATTGCCCTACAGTGCTTAATGGTCGTGAAGGATTTACTCGCGGAACTGGCAGTTGGCCCATAATTGGCGAGAAACTTGGTTTATATTTGAAACATATAATACATTTGTGTATTATCTTTTTAATACTCGTATTATTTTTAACGTTTACAGGCCAAAACTTAGTCTTTATGGCTGATAAAACAGTTTGGACTCCTCTATGAAAAGTGCGTTCATGCTCATTTACTATAATTAATTTTGTAAGCTGATATTTAGCAGGTAGCAACATAGGAAATTTGTGATTAAAATTCAAATTGGCATGTCTTAACCTACCTCCCACACACATAATTCCTTTATCGTCTAAAAGCAAATTTAATGCAACTATGGAACTATCTCTTGCAACATTGCCTGATTCTTTGAGATTATGCAAATCCCTTGAATATTCTGTTGCTTGAACTATTTTTACTAAAAGATTTAATGCGGTTTCTAGTTCGGTAACTTGTAATTTATTGCTTAATGTTCTTTCAGACGACGTCTTTTCTTAATAATATTGATAAATCGAAGACAAATTGCTACTACTTTTAATAGTTTATCAAGCTTTGAATATTTGCCAACTAAGTCAAAATATTCGGTCTTCATTAAATTATCTAAAGTATTACTCCTTCGCTTCTTTGGAATATTTTTTAAATATGAATTCTCACTTAAATCACTTTGCTCATGATTTGGCCAGTGATTCACATTTTGTCTGAGCCAATTGGGCCCTTGAAACCATAAATTAGAGTCTGCTAACTTTTAGGAGTGCACCCTGAGCGTACATGTCTCCACTTCTCAATGTTTGATAGACCTTGCATTTCTGACACTCTATTGGCAATGAATGTTTTCCAAAACAATGGTTCCTTTGATAACCATGCTAATATAATTTTTAAATCAATCCATAAGAAAATATTTGAATTTATCTTTAGAGCCTTGATACTTTTAGCAATTAACCGAGTAAGTAGTAAAACTACACATAGCTCTAATCTAGACAAGGAGATGACTTTAGGTGGAGCAACACGTGATTTTGAACATATTAATTGCGAATATATTTTACCACCACCAGTTGAAGTTTCTGCATAAATGCAAGCCCCATATGCGTGCTGTGACGCATCAGCGAACCCATGGATTTGTATTACAGCATAATTAGATAACAAAACATGCCGAGGAATGGAAATTGATTCTAATTCTTGTAAATCACGAAGATATCGTAAGAAATTTATTTTGTGTTTCAGGAATTTGTTGATCCCAGTTTAATTTTAATTGCCATAACAATTTTGCATTTATGATTATCGAACCTACGGGGCCTAATGGATAAAAAAATTGACTAAAAACGGATAAAGTCACTCTCTTTGTTACGTCTTGCTCGTTAAACTCTAATATTTACCGAAAATTGGAATGAGACTAAATTAGGATTCCAACAAATACCTAACGCCTTTGTGATTTCCCCGTCTTTAGTATAATATTTTAATTGTTCTGTCCCTGAAATTGGAATATTTAATGTTCATTGTGTTAAAATGAAACTTGCTGATTTCAATATATTGTAAATTTCATTTTTTAATTTAATTAAACCCTCATTTGTTTCTTCCCCTGTCACAAATCTTCCGCTGCAATAGGAAATTTATCTTTGTTGTCAATAGCTACTTGTTGTAAATCTCTAATAGCTAAAAAGGATACTGAAGCTGTCCCGTAAGTAAATGTGTTAAGTACATAATATGCTAACTCGTTTGAATTTTCGCGCCATATTATTTGTAGGTAGCGCTGATCCGGTTTAATGTTAACCTGTCGACACATCTTAGCGATGTTACCTTTGATTACATAATTGTGCTTACGAAACCGAAATAAAATTGAAAATAGATCATCTTGTATTACCGGACCGACATGTAAATCTTAATTCAAAGATATATTTGATGAACTTTTGGTGCTGGCATCAAACACCACTCTCAATTTTGTCGTTTTACTGTCAGGTTTCGGACACCATGATGCGGTAAATAATATGTGATGCCAGTGGTATTTATTTGTTCCGCATTTAATTTAGACATATGGCCTAACCTTTCTCCCTCATGAAAAATATGTACATTTCATAAGGAATAGATTTACGAAACGACTTTTTGATGTTTCGAAAGTGTCACCAATAGCTGTATAATTTTCTTTTAATGGGAAAGCTATCATGAATCGCCCGGTTTCATCACGAGTATGATTATTCATGAAATGATTATCACAATATTGTTCATTTTCGGTCCAAAATTTTTCTAGTTGTGTTTGAATTTGATTTTTATGAACTAAAAAACAATTAGAATTAATAATATTATTAGTGTTGAACTGTAATGAACCTGTCACTAACCAACCTAACTTCGTGTTCTGCAAAATTGGCTTGCCTTGTTCTAAACTGATTTTTCCAGTTAATAATTTATAAAATATTGATGCGTTTAACAATATGTCTACGTTACGCTCTTCGTCAGCCAACTTGATGCCTTCAGGTATTTGAATTTGCGAAATATCTGTAATATTTTTTAAGACTAAGAATGATGCATTTTTCGAACAATTACAAATTGTTGATTTTATTTTCGTATTGACCTTTTGTGTTACGGTTGATGACGAACTACCTTTTCCTGTGATAGGAAAATTAATGCTTTTTACTTGCAAATTAAATGTTTTGACTAAACATGAAGTAATAAAATTACTCTGAGAGACTCCATCGAACAGAGCTCCACATTGTATACGTGTTAACTTAGAAACAAAAAGTTACAACCGAAAGGTCGTCGCTTTACTACAGACGATAAAATCATGGCACTATCTCTATTTAAACAGAGTGGCAAGGGATATCGGCTATTGGCAAGGATGTTTGCTCTGCCGTCAAGGAAGACAATAATGTCGTTATTGACAAAACTCCCTTTTAACACCGGAGTTAACACCAAAATAATAAATAATTTGAAGAGGACTGTACAAAAGTTAAAGGCACGAGACAGAAATTGTGTTCTTCTGTTCGATGAAGTTGCTATTGCAGCAAACCTGCATTATGACAAACATAAAGATGAAGTAGATGGCTTTGAAGATCAGGGTAGCGGAATTCGGACGGGCAATTTTGCAAACCACGCTTTGGTATTTATGGGGCGTGGTATTAATAGACAATACAAACAACCCGTTGCATACTTTTTTACAACTTCGCAATTTAAAGCCCTGGTGCGAATAATTAAAAAAACGTGCTGTTCAACAAACAGGGCTCAATATTCTTGCAACTATTTGTGACCAAGCACAGACAAATCAAAGCGCTATTAATTTCTTAAAAAAAAGAGACTGTAGCTAGCTATTTACGGCGGGGCGAAGAAAGCAGATCTCTAGGTTATGAGATTGATGACAAGGAAATCATACATTTGTACGATGCTCCACATCTGTTAAAAGATGTACGGAATAATATGCTAAACAAAGATGTGAAGTTTGTGGAGAACGGACTGGAAAAATGTGCAAAGTGGGATCACGTTCAGCAATTGTTCGATTTGGATAAAGTCAATCTAGATAATGATTTTAAACTTTGCCCAAAATTGACTGAATACCATGTCAATAAAAAAAAATTAAGAAAATGAAGGTCAGCTATGCAGCTCAAGTTATGAGCCCGCGTGTATCAGCGATTATGAGAAAATTAGCTGAATTATCTGGTGTTTCACAGCTTATTTTATTTTTATTTTAATGATTAATAATATCCGAGTATTCACGCAGATATCAGTAATGATTATGATATATTTATATCTTGCCCGTTGCTTACCAGCTATCATTTGAGCCGTGTAATATTTTAAGTTGTGATGCACCCAACATATTTCTAATAATATGGCATTTTATACTTATAGCTTTTTTTTTAGGTAAACATGGAAACGAGATGATCGATCCAGCTGCGACGGACACTGCAGATTTTCTGTTGTTGGTGCAGGGCCGGATTGGGGCGGCGAGTTACCGAGTTAAACTCGGTGGGCCGGTCTAAGTTGGGCCGATCTAGGCTATCAAAATGTTAAGCTAATTTTTCCGCCCAAGCAGCCGGTATAATTATCAATAAGCTAATACTAAGAGAATTTTAAATAATATTTTAAAGTTGGGCATATTGAACTATTGTGCTAATTTTATAAAAGTCGTATTTACATATGTCAGTTTGGGATGAGAAAAGTAAATTCAAATTTCTGAGCTCTATTGGGGAAACACGTTGGTGGGCCAAAGATAAATGTTTATCTAAAACTTTCGGTCCATATGGAATGCCAGAAAATTCTTTATTTGTTGAATTATTGGAAACTATGCACGAAATATCCATATCAACTAAGTTCAGTGCAGATGTGCGCTACAAATTTGCTACACTTTATTTTTATTTTATGTACGGCGTATATTTTTTTTGAGAATATTTAGTTGCACTACTCCACTCTCTTTGTACCTGCAAACTAAAGGTTTAAATATACTTAAAGCTTATGAGATGGTACAGAAAACACTACAGTCATTGAAAGAACAATCTAGAGATTTTGAAGCCACATTGGAAATATCAAAACGTTTTACCGCTTGGGCTTATGACAAGTTTATTAATAAAAATGTGGAAATAAATATTGATGATAGTTTTGCACAAAAACAATTATCAAGAAAAAACATATGTCCGGCGAAAAATCTAAGGACGAGCCGCTAGCCAACCCAGTTGACAAATTCAGAATGAATGTCTACAACGTAATATACAATCGCATAATAACAAGTATTGAGTCCAGATTTATAGGAAACGAACAGCTTTTCAAAGACATCGTATGGCTAGATCCACAAACTTTCAATGATATTGAAAAGATGCCTAATACGAGATTTAAGTTTCTTACCTTTAAAATCAGAGAATATGCCAATGTTCACATTGACGAACAGGTAGTACAAACTGAATTAAAAGATATCGTTTCTAAATGGGGCACTATTAAAACAATGTCAGTAGATTCTGATACCCATATAGAAATTTTGGAGGCTGATGCCGACGAACACTCAATTAAAACTTCAGAAAACAAATGTAAAGAAACTTGCCAAAACTGTGTCATTTGTTGTTTTTCGGTATTGACAACTTATAGGCTACACACGTTAGCCTATCCCAACTTGTACTTTGTATATAAATATTTGTTGACATTATCATGTACTATGTACTCAAGTGAGATGCGAAACATCTTTCTCTAAATTAAAATATATTTTGAATCGGCTAAGGAACTGCTTATCGTAAGAACATTTGAAATCTTTTCTATTCATGTCAATGGAAAAGGATATTCTTCTCGCGCTAGAAAATGATGACATTATATATGAGATTTCCCAAAGAAGTTCGAGTCTGCAAAAATTTAGTTTAGTTTGTAACCAGGATATTTTTTTAATACTTACTGCTGTAGGAACTCGTTGAAAAATTTTATATTTTATTTTTCATTATTTTGTTTGTTATTATTCGAAACTTATATGTATAACTTTTGAACCATTACAATATTTTTTAACATTTGTGGTTGCAACATTTTATACTTACCTCATATAAATTGTCTCTTCGCTGGGGGAGAGGGGGGGTGTAGGGGTTGTGATCGAGTGTTCTTGTAACAAGTGGGCCGGTACGAAAAAAACTCGGGCCGAAAAATTTCCCCAATCCGGCGCTGTGTTGGTGGACAAACTCTTCGACAGTGTTAACGGTGCCTCCATTCATCCTAAGAATGGTAAGCTACTGCGGTGTGCAGTGACACAAAAATCAAAACATATTGATTTTTGGAATGATGCTTTGAAAATTTTATCGACTGTTCTGTTTGTTTGTCCATCAACTAAAAAGGTCAAAGTTGTACCGTCAATAGAAAATTGGATTCAAAATTTAAAATGTTTAAAATACCTGTGTTCCATATTATTTAAATTAGGTTTTAAATTTATTTGCCTTCGTAACTTTAATCAAGACCCACTAGAGAATTATTTTGGACAAATTCGGAGCCATGGTGCTAGGAACATTAATCCTACCGCAGCAAGTTTTAAAGCATCATTCAAATCTTTATTGTTGAGTAATTTTGTGTCCCCTTATTCCGTCGGAGCGAACTGTGAGGAGGAGGAATCGGATGGAGCCTTGAGCACGTTGAAGAGTTTTGTTCAACGGACTCCAGGAGAAGACCAGACCCGAGCAGTGGAAGATGTTCCAGCAGAACCACGAGTAGAACCGAATACTCATGCCCAGGAAGACAATAGTTTAGCTAATGAAACATGCCATTATGTTTCCGGCTATATTGCCAAACGTCTAATAAAAAAACTTCGGTGCAAAGTTTGTCGGCAAGATATGATCGCAAACCAACAAACTAGTAATTTGGTATTGTGCCGATCGTACAAAATAGGCGCACTGAAACAACCAACCAAATTGTTTTTTAATTTAATTAAAAATGTATAGAACATATTTCATGCCAATATAAACAATGTGTGTCACATGAAAAATGTTTCCGTAATTTTGTCAAAAATTGTTGAGTGTAATTATAGCAGAAACATATTTTCTTGTGACACACATAATTTATTATATGAATCAATTAATTTTGCTATTAAATTTTTATTATTTTCCTACTGTAAGGAAATAAACAATATTTTAAAAGGAAAAATGAATGTAATATCAAACGATAAATTAAAAATGTCAGCTACAATGTATCACCAGAAAAGAGAAAAGAATAAAATGAATAAATAGCATATTTTATATCTTGTTAATTTATTATTTATAATCAATTTATATATTTCCATTATTAGTTTGAAAAAAAAATCAATTTAATATGTAAATGTTTAGTGATAAATACTATAGAAGGTCTGCAGTTGATATTTTCAAATTATACATGTTTCGTATTTAATTCTTAAACTGTTTGAATAATTGAAATAGTCGGCTTGGTGGCTGAGCGGCTTAGCGCACATCTCGTAACTCGCAGTGACGTCACCCGAACCATGGTCCGTGCGTTCGATTCCCGTCGACCGATAATGTGTGATTTGTCGTAAAAAATAAATACAGCTACTTGTATTTATCACACTCGGATGCTATAAGCTGGCCACTTATACATCTTAAATAAATGTAGCAATGGCTGAAATCCAACCGGCAGTACGGCAGTGGTAAAACACTGCGGCTCGGTGAGCCCGGTTGGAAGGGTAAACGGCGACAACTGTATTCAAGCCCTAAAATAGAAGTAGAACTGTTTGAAATATCGAAAATTTTTTTGACAGATAGATTCTTCTGATACAAGTCCTTCTATTGGTTCGACCCCAAAATTATCCTCTTTTGACCAATAAAATAACTTATATCACAAGAATCTATCTGTCAAAATTCTTTCGATATTTCAGAGTTTAGCAATTCCTTGAATCAAGAATACCGTTCATATGCCCCGCCAAAATGACATTAGTTCCCGTGAACGCACACTTTGTCTCTACGGTCGCTACCTTTTGAAAAATCACGTGATTGTTAAAGAGAGCGCTTTCTATTATAGGTATAGTATCTCTTTTCTATGGCAGTGACGCATTTTGCGTGCTGTTTTGTTTGTGTTGCAGAAAGTGAGTATTTGATATATTTTTTTTGCAATAATATTATTTTAAGGTTAATATTAAATTATACGTTTTTATGGTTTAAGAATGGAGCTTTCTGACATTGAAGAAAGTGAAAGTGAGGAATTCAGTTCAAGCTCAAGCACATCTAGTATTTCTGAACATAATGATAACGATACACTTACAGAAATAGAAAATTTATATACTATAGCAACAGAAGCTGAGGGAAGCAGTAACCGGCCTTCTACACCGAAAAGAAAAAGACTTTACAGAAACGAACTAAGCAAAGAAGAAAAAAGTTGGCGAAAACAAGCTTTCTCGTTAGCCTGGAGGGAAGATCCCATCTTCAAAAATTGGATTTCACCTGTTCCAAATGACAAATATAAAGCAAAATGTTCAGCGTGTAATAAAATATTAGCGACAGGAAGAAGTGAACTTATAAAACATGCTAGAACTGCGAGTCATATTAAGAATTGTAATGCGAGAGAAAAGACTGTAAGTTTAAATAATTTTGTTGTAATACAAATAAATAAATAAATAAATATATCATCACGGCATATTACCCATTGCTGGGTGTGCCAATCTACTTTGTACGCAGATATCGGTAATAATGATGACATATTTGAACCGTGCGGGCGTTTACCGGGCGTCACCTCACGGGCACTCATTGCTGGCGTGGAGAGTGCACCACAGGGGTCAATTTTGTGCCAAATGACAAATTATGTATGAAGACTGAATTACGCTATGCCTTATTAGTTGTTGAACATAATTTAAGTTTTAGAGTCGTGGATAACATAATAAAAATATCAAAGACTATTTTTAAAGATTCTAAATTAGCTAGTCAAATTAAAATGAAGAGGGCAAAATGTCGCTCTTTAATAAAAAAATGTTTTGTCACAATCTATTCAAATCAGAGTTGACAATAATTTAAAAGACTGTTATTCAATATTAGTAGACGAAAGCATTGATTTAAGTACCGTCATCCGGGGATATATTGAACTCCGGGGTTATATTGAACAAATGGTTTTTATTTTCGAATTTCGCGGTTTTATTTAACAGTTGTGAACTTCTAGGGTATTTTGTGTTACGCAATTGGTACTTAAATAGTTGTTCTACAATAACAGGTGGTAAAAGTCTGTGTATATGGCTCAAGGTAAATTAAATAAAATAAATAAGAAATCTGCTAACTTTACTTTTTTGTAATACCACAAATAGACTCATCTGGTGCTCGGAATCAGTTCATTTTAGACTTGCGCTTCAATGATATAAATATTTTTACATAACCTAAAGAACATATTGATACAAATTGCAACTGATTCTTACGCTTGTACAATGAGAAGAAACAGTTTTTGCAGTTGTGTTTTTTTAGGGTTATATTGAACGACCTGAAAATGCCCCGTAAACACAAACATGTGCCGGGCACGGCGTATCGGTGCAATTATCCACCAGAAAATATGGAAGCTGCTTTAAGATCTGTGGTTGAGGGGGGGTACAGCTTTGGACAAGCAGCCCTAATACATCAAGTACCGAAAGCAACACTCTATTCGAAATATACGGGAGAGTATTCAGACAAGCTTGGTAAACCACCTATATTGAGCTCTCTAGAAGAAAGAAATTTGACGCAGGCCATGTTAGTTGCAGCAGACTATGGGTATCCATTTACAAACACCGATATTCAAGAATTTGTGCAATTATATTTAAACCGGAGAGGTGTGCAAATTCAATGTTTTCATGATAACATTCCAGGGTCAGATTGGATTCAATATTTTCTGATGAGAAATTCCGATCTTGTGAATAGAAATTCTGAAAATATGAAAAGATGTCGTGCTGAAATCACTCCTGAAATAATAAAAGATTATTTTTCTAAATTAGAAGAAGTTCTTACTGGTGTGCCACCAAGCAATATAATAAACTTCGATGAAACTAATTTAACGGACGATCCTGGAAAACAAAAAGTTTACATCAAAAGAGGAAGCAAGCATGCTCGCCGAATAATGGATTCTTCCAAATCATCTACATCAATCATGTTTGCTGGTAGTGCTGACGGGGAGTTGTTGCCGGTGTATGTGGTTTATGGAGCCAAAAATCTGTATTCTGAATGGCTGCAAGGGGGACCTGCCGATGCACACTATAATCGAACTTCATCTGGATGGTTCGATGCGATCGTCTTTGAAGATTGGTTTGCCAAAGTTGCATTGCCTTTTTTAAGGAGAAAAGAGGGGAAAAAAGTTATTATTGGCGATAATCTAGCCAGTCATTTATCAGTCAACATAATAAAACTATGTGAAGAAAATGACATTGCTTTTGTTTTTCTACCTCCAAACACAACACACATATCCCAGCCGTTGGACGTTGCTATCTTCCGTCCAGTTAAACTAGCATGGCGTAAAGTGGTGACTGAATGGAAAAAGGGCCATAGAGGTGTAATCCCTAAAACAGTCTTTCCCAGCTTATTGCTAAGATTATTAAACCAGTTACAACCAAATATGAGAAAAAATCTACAAGCAGGCTTTGAAGCTACTGGCATTTTCCCTCTAAATCCAGAAAAGGTATTAACAAAATTATTAGGGAAACAACAACTGCAGAATGAAGATGGCGCTGCGTTGACAGACACCTTTAATGAAATTATGAAAAAAATACGGCAACACTGACAGATCCACCAAAAAAACGCTCAAAGAAAATAGATATTGCTGCTGGAAAATCGATCTCTTTAGCAGATATTGCTGCAAAAAATTCTATACTAGCAACTAATCCTGAGCGTTTCTCACCGACACCATCAACATCTCACAGCGCTCATAATAAAGTAGAATCTGAATCTGAGAGCGATGATAACAATTTAAGTGAAGGCTCCAATGGAGATTTAACTGATGAGATGGCTAAGACTGCAGAAATTGATAATGCCGGCCATACACGCTACGGTCTACCGGAAAGGTCCACCTGTGCAGGTATGCCTGCGCAGGTAGACCGGAATGTGTGTGGGAATAGACCTGTGCAGTTGTTTGAACCTGCGCAGGCGACCGGCGCAAGATCGAAAACCGATTCTTTCGAGTGACACCGTAAGGTGTACCTGTGCGTGTGTGCGTGTACTCCGGACGCCTGCGCAGGTCGCGTTAGTTGTTTTCTGTTTCTTTCGGACGGTGGTCTCATCGCTCGCATCTTATTGCCAGAAAATGGCGCCACCAGATTCAACGAAAAAAATCCTTGAAGACTTTATCGAAATTTATAGAAGTAATCCATGTCTTTGGCAAACTAAAAACAAAGATTACCATATTCGAGACAAAAAAGAAGCTGCTTATAAATTACTCATAGAAAAATTGAGAGAAATTGAGCCAGATGCGAACAAAGATGTAGTTGTTAAAAAGATCAATAACTTAAGAAGCAATGTTAGAAAGGAAAAGAAGAAATATGAGCAATCTTTAAAGTCTGGGGCATCTGCTGATGATGTGTACCGTATTAAACTGTGGTACTACGATTTGTTCAATTTCATTCATGATCAATGCACTCCAAGGGAATCTTCATCCAACTTAGATAGTGATGACGAAAATAGTTGTGAAGTAAGTAAAATATTTCATACTTTGAAGTATAATTTTTTATTAAGTTGAATACATGTAACACATAATTATTTTGTATTTACAGTCCTTCTAAATTTCACCAAAGCTTATAATATAACTATTAGTGATCTTCCGGATATCCGTATCATCGAAAATAAAGATCCGTATCCGAGTATTTACATTTTTAACGATCCTGTACATCACTACTACCTATGTATTTAGAACTACCTACTCTGCCCGTTCAGCCTTATTTTTTAATTTACATGATCATTTTGCCATGGTACCCTTCCCTCCTGATTGAAATAATGCATAAAATTGTTTCGGACTCTCTTCGCGTTGTTCAAAGTATTTCCTGGGTTTCTTCTTTCCAAGTTTTCCATGGTACTATTGTTTGTATTGTATCCTTCAGAAATTATAGTCCCGTTTTCAGAGTTTTCTCGATAAAAACATTTTTGAGGTGCATAAGACTTTTTTGAGTGTTCAATTAAAAAGTTATGTAATACACAAGAGGCTTTCACTACTTTATCGATATTTTCGGGTTCTAAATTTATATGAGTATAAAATATCCGAAATCGTGATGCCATTATCCCAAAAGCGTTTTCAACAGTCCGCCTCGCGCGAGATAATCTGTAATTCAGGATTTTTCTTTCTTGCGATGTTAAATCTGCCTGCCGAAATGGTTTTATCATATCGGGGCGTAATGGGAACGCGTCATCTGCCACAAATACATATGGTAAATTTCGGTTACTTCCTGTTAAGAATTCACTGCTTGGAATATGTAAATCACTATTTTCTAATTTTTCAAAAAAATTAGTGTTTTGTAGAACCCCTCCATCGGATATTCTGCCATTCATGCCAATGTCTATATACATAAATTGGTATTTTGCATTAACAATTGCCATAAGAACCAAGCTATGTTGCCCTTTATAATTATAAAAATACGATCCACTATTAGCCGGTGGAACAATCGCTATGTGCTTTCCATCTATTGCACCAAGACAATGAGGAAAGTTCCATCGTTCTTCATACATATTTGCTATTTCTTTCCACTCTTCTTCAGATGTAGGAAACTGTAATATAAAAATAACAGATTTATCATTTATACAATAAGTAGTTATTTTTCATGTGAAATATCTATAGCGGCAGGACACAACAATGTATCAAAATTATTTGTTTTTAGAAAGACAACACTGAAGACTCTTCAAATGCCGATGAAGAATATTCATCCAACAGCGTATCTACCGACAACGAGGCTCGATCAACATCGTCAAATAATAATTCATCTCGCCCACCAAAACCTTGTACAACAAAAAGAAAAGATGAAAGAATAGCACATGAAGTATTGGAATCGGTACGAGATCACTTTAAGCGTCCTCGCCCAATTGTAACAGAAGATAGGTGCGATATTATTGGCAAAAATGTGGCGATGAAATTGAGGGCTTTAGATGCGAAACAAATAATAGTCGCAGAAAGACTTATTAATGATTTACTTTTTGAAGCCGAGCACGCCTATATTAACATGAGAGATGTTTTGAAACAAAATCAACGAAGCTATGTTCCTGATCTGCAATATCGACAACATGCATATCAGTCCTCTCCTAATTCCAATAGGGCATATACCCCTGTAAGTTTTGTTTCTTCCGGAAGTCCTAGCCCACCCTGCATTCCATTTCCCACCAGTCACAATTCAGAGTATCTTTCTCAATCATTTCAAACTAGCCATCTACTCAACAGTTCCCAAGGCAATCCCTACTCGCCACAAATACGAACACCTACGATTCCAGGAAAGCAGCCTAATGAAACAGAGGTAGTTTTATCGATTCCAGGTTCGGCAGCGACATTCCTTAATAATTTCACTGTTGATAATGAATAATTTGAACGCGACTGTTTTGTACTTTAATGATTAAAATTATAATCGTAATTTTTTCAATAAATATTATCTGTAATATAACAGTGTTTTAATGACTTACCTTCAAATAATCTCTTTTAAGTACTTTATACAAAGCCTCACATGTTTCAGGAATAATTTTTCCAAGTGCCTGAGGCGAAATAATTGCTGAAAATTTTAGGTCCTCATAACTTCTGCCAGTTGCGAGAAATCTCAATGTAACTGATAATCTTTCGTGCGCAGAAATACTATTTCTCATAACTGTGTCTTCTTTTTTTATCATAGGAGTAACCATTTCTAGTAATTTAAGGTATGTTTTCTCGTCCATTCGAAGATAGTTTTTAAAATCTTCTGGTTCAAATTTCAATTCATTTAATAAATTAATATGACTATATATTTTCCTTTTCAATAACCAATGCTTACACCACTTTTTTCGCTTCTTTTTCGTATCATTTATCTTCAAAATTAAAGCAAGACCTAGCAATGCCAGCGTGTCATCGTCCACATTCGATGCCATCGCAAAAAGAACTGAAGACCGCTCCGATACACCGGAACGTCCCTATACACGCTACCTATGTTCAGTTGACCTGCGCAGGCATACACCTGCACAGGTGGACCTTTCCGGTAGACCGTAGCGTGTATGGCCTACTTAAGGCTGAAACTGTTAGTGGAAGAGCAACTCGAGTAAGAAATATTCCTGGTAGGTTTAAGGATTATAAAATGTATTAGTTGTAGTTATGTTAAAATTACTATGTAATGTTTGTAAAAAAAAGGGGAGATGTTGTGTAGTCACATCTAGTGTCAGAATGTTGATATATAAAAAGAGACACAGTTTAGGAATATCCATATATATCTATGTGTGTGATGTACATGAATAAAGATTAATAAATAAATAGTATCAATCTTCCATCAATCAGAGTATTATTAATTAACCCAATATCACGACAATAAGTCTCGAAGAAAAATTGTAAACCATTGTTAAAAACCGACATTTCTCCTTTAGATAATCCCCTACTGAAATTTGTGAAACCCATTGGTTTGTTACATCCTCCAATCAAGTACCGCTATAATCTTAAGAATACCGTTTCTTTTGTATAAATACTGGCTGTTTTTAATTTTAAGATTACTGTACAACTGATGATGGCTACAGTGTACATTTTGTAAAAATAAACATTTTGTGAAGAAAAGGACAAGTCACATTTCTTATCTGATAGTTCCTTCACGATAACTCAACAATATTATTATTATTATAATAAACAATGTTTATAAGTGTGGGGGATATATGCATATATTTAAATGGGACTGTACATCCTACACAGTACAAAATATGCAATTTTTCTGTGTTATTTTATTCCGTGTTATTTATTTTTTGTTAATAATAACAATAAAAATTTGTTGTTCTAACACAAAATGCAATAAGTCGAGATTGTTAATAAAGTGTTGTGTTAATATTACATTTTAATAGTTGTTTTTACTAATTTATTTGTAAAAATTTTTAGTCACAACTTGAAATTGTCAAATCAACAATATATTAAAGATGATAAATTTAAATTACAACATTTCAAAGACAATATAATACCATTCACAGATGAAATAACACAGAACAGTTGTTAAATTTCGAATGAGATTAAACAAGTCTGCATGCCCCTTCATCAACTTGTGCGCACCTTGTGCGTATATGAAGACATGAAAGAGTTTTGTCAAGTCACGATAGCAGTAAATATCATACTTAAATTAAAAATAATTTCCTTGTGTTCAGTATTATCTGAAAACATTATTTTAGCACTTGACTTATTTAAAAATGTGAATATACCACCAGAAAATGATTGTTCCCTGCAAGGTAGTAGTGACACTATTATAAGCAACGATTTCATTGAAGATTTTATAAATATATCCGAAAAGGGTTGTATAATTCACTTAACATGGGATAAACCCTCAGATAAGCCAAAGGGTAAATTTATAATTATCATCTAGTTGCTTTTTTATTATTAGATTTTATATTTTAGATATTGTGTCTCTTGCATCGAATTCAACATATTCAGTTACAAGTGATTACGATTATGGGTCCGAATTTGCATTGTCAATATCAGATTTAAGCAAAGAATCATGTTCGGATCTATTACAAATCAATAATTCTAACTTATCAGCATTGTTATCAGTATCAGCAGGACCAGGAACAAATTCAAATAACAAGCGAAAATTTGTACCATATGAAATAACTGCAGAGGTAGGTAACCAAAATCATTTAAATTATAATTCCATAAGTATCCAATATACATGATAAACAGTATTTTCATTGTTTTACAAAGATTTTATTATAGAAAGTTTAGCAGAAATGTGTTTCACTAATTTATACTGAACATATGTTAATAGATTTAAATATTGAACAATAATTACGTGCTACGTGCCTGAATATTATTATTTTGCTCAGGAATTACGACTTAAATTATATGAAAGTGCTACTGGCAAAGCAGTCTATGAAGAATATACAACATACAACAAATGGTTTTTTGTGACAAATCAAGAAGAAATCTAGTGAACTTATGTGTACATAGGCGCCCACAGGGGGAGGTCGAAAGGGTCGACTGACCCCCCTTTCATTTATGGACTGTATCAATTTTTAAAAATAAAATTATAATTTTATTTTTTCATTTCAATGTATCATTGTATTTTTTAATAAATATTGGTAATATTTTCTTATATTTTAATCAAAAATTTATTACATACTATCTATTACTAAGTATGAAATAGCTGAAGTGTCAGAATGAGTGAATTATGTTATGTACTGTTATTATATTACATTATCTTCGGTGTTGTATTTTCTTTAATATGCCGTAGTTTATTCTAATCATTTTATGATCACGTTCTTCTCAAAACTTTCACAATTATCGATTTTACTGTTATATAGAAATAAAGAAATAGAACAATAAATAATGAATAGACATTGCATATTTATTTATATTAAAAGTACCCACGTATGGTTAGGGTTGCCGTATTTTGTGAGGAGCGCGATTTAATTAAAATTTAATTATTATACATTTTATTTTGAGCAGTTCAATAGAATAATTATATTGTTACTCAGTAATATATTTTAATTTAATGCAACATTATATTTTCAGATTGTCTGTTTCTGTAGTTATTGCTTATGCTCGCATCTCGCATCATAAAGCCTAGTAGAAGGGGCAATTCTACGCTTTTTAGAGCGTACATACGCATTTTCGTCATAAAATATTGATTTTAATTTTTTAAGAATTTGTTAGATTTGCTTCATTGTAAAGAACTCTATATTATCTTACTTTGCATTAAAACACGTATGAATGAGATACCTTTGCAATCCTGGATAATTGTACGGCCAGATGGTGTAATTCTGTGTGAACATTGCACTTGTCGTGCTGGCCTAGGAGAGGCTTGTAGTCATTTAGCTGCTACATAATTTGCTGTAGAACTGGCTAAACTGCATGAAGGATAGACTTCAGTTACTGGCATCAAATGCACTTGGAAAGCTCCTCGTGGAAATTTTTTTAGAGTTGAGTAGTGGAAAAAGACATGCGAGAAATTTAAAGTAGTAGAGTCTCGTCAAATATCTGCAGCAAGTACTGAAGAAAAACAACAGCTGTTGTTAGCAACTAAAGATCCAGGTAAGAAAATTAATCCCTTACTAGAAAATGCTCAGCTAACACTAGTAAGTATGCTAAAGTTTAGTATTTTCATTGTAATATTATCCACACACCTTAATACAATACTGGACCGGCGGCGCGTATTCCAAATGCATTGTACGGGCTGTCACCAAAGAAATGTCACTGTGGGTCAAGGTTCTTAGAGTATTACAGGTTGCGCCGTAACTTGTAAGAAAGTGGGGGTATTGCGTCATCAAGCGTGCCAGTGGTCTAACGTTGCATTGCCGCTGTATGACTCAACAGCTATTATTTACTTACAAAAGGTAGGTGTTATTAATAATTTCAAAAATAAGTTGAAATAATAACTAAATACTAATTATCTTATGATTTACCCTGTTTTAAGATGCCAGGAGGATCAATTTGCAGTGTAGCTAGTTGCAAAAATAATTCCAAGCAAAAGGATCAACTGAAATATTTCACTTTTCCTAAAGATCCTCATATTCTAAAAGAATGGATTCGTAAATGCTACCGCAAAGACAAGTTTAATTCAAAATATGAGAATTTGTAGTAAGCATTTTAAGTTGGATGATTATGAAGATGAAATGCAAGCACGGCTAATGGGTACGCAACCTAAAAAATTAAAAAATACAGGTGAATATAAACATTTTTAATTGTAATTCAAATAATTTTCGCCTTAAATAATATTCTAGTCATACAATAGAACAATACCTTTGCTTGTTATGTATTTAATTGACATGTAAATTGTATAAACTGTTAAAAAGATAGGTTATCCATATTACTTTTTATTTTAGCAATTCCGTCACTCTACTTACCGTCTGATAAATCAAAAGAACATGAAACAATATCTAAAAGAACAGAAAGAGTACAGAAAAAGCAACAAAAGTTATTAGTGGAACAGTTAATTACGGCAGAAACTATTTGTAAAAATGATCCTTTGCCTCACGTAAAAGATTCAAATTATGAATCGATTATTGATACGAATGAAGGTACTATTGGCAAATTAGAAAGGGAAAATGTTGAACTTAAATATAAAGTGCTGCAGTATGAAAAATCTGAACGGGAGATGAAGGAAAAACTCTTTGAGTTAGAGAAACAATTGGATGAAAAAAGAAACAAGTTTGAAGAGGAAGTAAAAGTTGCGTTCAAACATTTTTTAACCGCGAATCAAGTTGATGTACTACTAAAGAAAAAATCTAAGGTTCGATGGAATGAAGAGGAACTGGGAAATGCATTTACACTAAGATATTTCAGTAAAAGATGCTATATTTATTTAAGACAAACTTTACATTACCCACTCCCTGGACTCAGCACTTTACAACATTGGGCTGCTAACATAAATTTAAGAAGTGGACTTTTAATTGATGTTTTAAAAGTCATGGAAATAGCAAGCACAACTAAAACTGATCTACAAAAGGTTACAGTGCTTTCCTTTGACGAAGTTAAAGTTTCTTCTATGTATGAATATGATAAGAAGCATGATGAAGTTGTAGGTCCTCATTCATATATGCAAGTTATTATGGCAAGAGGTTTGTTTGATAAATGGAAACAACCTGTGTTCATAGCTTTTGACCAAAAAATGACTAAAGATTTATTAAACACTGTCATAAATTCTTTACATAAAATTAACTACAACGTAGTTGCTTGCGTATCGGACTGTGGTGCTAGCAATATGGGTTTGTGGCGAGATTTAAATATAAATATTAACAATACTTTTAGTACGCATCCCGTAACTGATAAACCCATTTTTTTCTTAGCTGATGTTCCACATTTGCTAAAACTTCTTAGAAATTGGTTCCTGTTGAGAAATAATAAATTTCTATAATTCCTAAAATGTGGTAATTAAGATCTAGTTGTAAAATAATTGAAAAATATATGTCAAAATATATGTAAAAACTAAAATTGGATCTGTCACCAGTTATAAATAAAAACTTATTTAAAAACCTTACAACTGCGTGTACGTTTTATTAAAACTAAAATCTGAACAGGTTATGGGCCCAGGAAGCTCGCTATAAAAAGTAAAAATGGCATCTTTAGATGATATTTCATCTATTGAAAAATTAAAAGATAGTGAAACATTCCAAATCTGGAAGTTTCAAATTACTGTTACTTTCAAAGCTCACGGAGTATGGGAAATAGTGAATGGGGATAAAAAGTTCTTGTCATGTACGAAAACTCAAGAAAAGGAAGAATGGACAAGAAAGGACGCCAAAGCTCAAAAGACTATAGTAACCACTATAGATAAAAAATTAGTAACACATATTTTAAATTGCGAAAATTCACAATCAATGTTTGATAAGTTGTGCAGTATCTTTCAGCAAGGAACTGAAGAACAAAAATGTAACTTGATACAGGAATTTTTCAATTACAGTTATAAAAAAGGTTCAGACATCTCACTACACATCAGCAAATTGGAAAATATAGCATATCGTTTGCAAACTTTAAACCATAAAATTGATGACAGTATGATGATATCTAAAATTTTAGTTACGTTGCCTGAACAATACAAATACTTTAGTACAGCGTGGGAATCGACATCTTCAGATGAGAGAACTTTAACAAATCTTACAGCCAGGTTGTTAGCAGAAGAAATGAGGCATAAGAATAGGATAAATGAAAATGAAAGTGCAGTTGCTTTTAAGGCAAGCGAAAAATATAATAGAAAAAGTAATAATAAAATAAGATGCTTCAAATGTGGCAAGATTGGTCATATAGCTAGGTCGTGTTTTAGTAATAATCCAATAAATAGCAAATCATGCTCAATTTGTAAAAAGACAAACCACGAAGAAAAATCCTGCTATTTTAGAGAAAAAGGTAATATGTCAAAATCTGACAGTAAAAACAAAGTAGCATTCTTTGCAGAAAAGGATGAAGAAATAAAGCAAATGACAGACTTCGTAGTAGATTCCGGAGCTACATCTCACATGGTGAATAACAAAAGCATTTTGAACAGCGTACAAGAAATTAAAGTAGAAATAGGAATTGCAAAAAAGAACCAACAAATAGAATCTGAAGCTGTTGGGACAGTAAATACTGATGAATGTATTTTAGAAAATGTCCTTTACGTTCCAGAATTAAGTAAAAATTTATTATCTGTGCACGCTGTAACAGAAAAAAATGGAGAAGTACTTTTTAAGAAGAATGAAGTTATTGTTACTAAAAACGGTAAAAATATATTAGAAGGTAAGAAGCTTGATAATGGACTTTATGTATTAAATCTAAAACATATGAAGAAAGAAAAAGAACATTCCATATTAACAGAAGATAGACTGCAGTTGGTAGAAGACTGGCACAGAAAGTTGGGACATTTGAGTAAAGGTAATATGAAAAAGTTAATAAAATTATCTAAAGGTATGAATATAACTGAAAAAGAATGTGAATGCTTACATAAAGTGTGCGAAATATGCCTGAAAGCTAAGCAAACAAGATTTCCTTTTAATACAACAAGATATAGAGCTAGTAGACCGCTTGAAATTATACATACAGATATTTGCGGACCCATTGAACCAAACACATGGGATGATAAGAAATATATGCTTACTTTTTTGGATGACTATACTCACTATAGTATGATTTATTTATTAAATGCAAAACATGAAGTAACAGAACATGTTAAAAGTTACATTCTTGAAGTAGAAGCATTCATGAATCAGAAGGTTTCAAAATTACGTTGTGATAATGGTCGTGAATATATAAACCGAGAATTACAATCATGGTGTAAAAATAGAGGCATAGTAATAAATTCGACAATTCCATATACACCGCAGTTAAATGGAAAGGCCGAACGTCTTAATAGAACAATTATGGAGAAGGCAAGGTCACTAATTTTTGATTCTGGATTGGAAAAACATTTCTGGGGCGAAGCTGCTCGTATGTCAACGTATCTATTAAACAGAAGTCCTACTGAAAGTGTTGAAATTACGCCTGCAGAAAAATGGTTTAAAAGAAAACCAGATTTGAGTCGACTACAGATATTTGGAAGTATCGCATATGCCAAAGTTTTGGGATATCTTAAAAAGCTAGATGAAAGAAGTAAAAAATACATCTTCATAGGTTATGCTATAAATGGTTATAGATTATGGGATGAAGAAAAGAGAAAAATAGTAATATATCGAGATGTAATTTTCAAGAAACAGGATAAAAATACATACAACGAAGCAAAAGAAAACACGCAAGAAAGAGTTGAACAAATACCTGAAAAACAAAATCAGAGAGAAGAAGAAAATCAAGATGCAGAACAAAATCAAAGAGAAGAATTAAACCAAGATGAAGAGCAAAATCAAAGAGAAGAAAACCAAGATGAAGAACAATACCAAGAAGAAGAAGAAGAAGAAGAAGAAAGGCAAGATGAAGAACAAAACCAAGAAGAAGAAAACCAAAATGAAGAAGGCGAAAGAGAAAACACAAGACCTAGAAGAATAATAAGAAGACCATTACGTTATGATGACTACATAATGTTAACTTATCAAGAAGCTATAAACTGTGAAGAAAAGAAGAAATGGCTAAAAGCTATCGAAGAAGAAAAAGCATCATTAACTCAGAACAAAACATGGGTTTATGTCAATAAAAGCGATGTAGAAGGAAAAAAGATTTTATCAAGCAAATGGGTATTTCGTGTAAAGGATGATGGAAGATACAAGGCTCGACTAGTAATAAGAGGATTTGAACAGCAGTATGGTATAGATTTCCAAGAAACCTTTAGTCCTGTGGTAAATGTTAGCTCTTTACGAATTTTATTTGCACTTGCAGCGAATCAAAATTACTACATTAAGAAATTTGATATAAAGACCGCATTTTTATACGGGGAATTAGAAGAAGAGATCTTTATGGAAGTTCCAGAAGGCTACGAAAAGCAAGACAAGGTATGTTTACTTAAGAAATCATTATATGGTTTGAAACAAGCTCCATTATGTTGGAACAAACGTTTTACTGATTTTTTGAAATTAAAAGGTCTTGTTGCATTAAAAACTGAACAATGTATATTTAAAAGTAAAATTAGAACATTATTCCTAGCAATATATGTTGATGATGGTATATTATTTGGATCTAATGAGCAAGAAATGATAGAGTTAATTAATCAATTAAAAACAGAATTTGAAATGGTAGAAAATAATAATCCAACATCATTTTTGGGCATAGAAATTTTAAGAAATCAAGAACTCATAGCATTGAGCCAAATAAAATATACAGAAAATATTTTAAGAAACTTTGCAATGAAAAATGCAAAACCTGCATGTACGCCAATGGTTGACAACTCAAAACAGGATGAAAATATCACTTTAAAACAAAAATTTCCGTACAGAGAACTTATTGGAAGCTTACTATATCTTACAAACAAAACTCGCCCTGATATATCCTTTTCAGTGAATGTCTGCAGTAGGAAAATTGAAAATCCAACAGATATAGATGTAATTAAGGTTAAAAGGATCCTACGTTACTTAAATGGAACGAAAAATGAAGGCATATGTTATAAAAGACATTCAAACTGTAAAGAACTTATAGCTTATTGTGATAGTGACTTTGCTGGTGATATAGCTACGAGGAAAAGTACAACGGGTTATATAATTTTCTTTTGTGGAGGACCTATAGCTTGGGCATCAAGAAAACAACCTATTGTATCCCTTTCGACAACTGAGTCCGAATACATAGCTGCAGCAGAATGTACCAAGGAAATATTCTACTTAAAGTCAATAATTGATGAACTGATTAATGACAGTGTTAAAGTTAAATTAAAAGTTGATAATCAGAGTGCCATCAAGTTAATAAAGCACGGTCAATTCAGCAAGCGAAGTAAACACATAGACGTGCGATATCATTACATTAACGAGAAAGTGAAAGATAATTTATTGACGGTAGATTATTGTCAAACTGATGAACAGTTAGCAGACATTTTGACAAAACCTTTGGCTAATATAAAATTTGAAAAATTTAAAACAAATATAATGTTCAAAATGTAGTTAAATATTTTTCTAAAATCTTTGTTGTGATGTTCATTAATAAAATGTTGTTAACATGTTAGAAATTAAAATGAATACCTATTTTAGGAATTAGGAGAAGGTGTTGAGAAATAATAAATTTCTATAATTCCTAAAATGTGGTAATTAAGATCTAGTTGTAAAATAATTGAAAAATATATGTCAAAATATATGTAAAAACTAAAATTGGATCTGTCACCAGTTATAAATAAAAACTTATTTAAAAACCTTACAACTGCGTGTACGTTTTATTAAAACTAAAATCTGAACAGTTCCTAGACACCGGATTTACTTTAGGTGACGGTACTATAATTAAGAAGAAGCCTGTTGAAAAATTAATAGAGAATTCAGGTACTGAAATTAGTTCTTGTTACAAGTTATCTTCATTGCATGTACAATGTGAAAAAGCACAACGACAGAATGTAAAATTAGCAGCCCAGTTATTTTCACACACAACTTCTACGGCTCTTAAACATTATCTGCCTGGTAACGATAAAAACTTGGCTATAAACGTTGGAAATTTCATGCAATTAGTGAATAATTGGTTTGATGTATTAAATTCATATACTCCTTCAGCTAAGGTACCCACAAAAATGCCATATGGTCTACATTATTCTACTCAAAATGAAATTCTTGAAGATATGAAAACTACTGTAACAAATATGCGATGTATTGGAAAAAATTCACTTCAAATATTTCAAAAAGGAATTATAATCTCAACTACATCAGTACAAAACTTATTTATATATCTTCGAAACGAATTTAATATTACATATCTTCTTACTCACCGTCTAAACCAAGATTGTTTAGAAAACTTTTTCTCACAGGTACATATGACTTAAACATAGCTATATTTTTTCTTGTATGTGTATATACTATAATAGTTTTATATTCAATTTTAGTTAAGAAGTAGGGGCGGACTTCATGACCATCCAGCACCACTAAATGCACTCTACAGAGTAAGAATGATTCTATTAGGGAAGGAACCGGGATTAGTACAAACACATAGTAATACGCAATTACCTGTTGAAGTAGACAGCGATAATTACATATTCACTAGTGTTTTAAACAGAGCAAAATTGCAAAATATAAAAATGTTCAACACTCAGCTATATGACAACTCAACGGCAACAAATACAACAACTGAAGATAGCGATAGTTCAAGTTCAACATCTACAATATCTCGGTCAATATCGCCAAATAAAGAAATGACAGAAAACGATGGTCTTATGTATATAGCGGGGTATTTAGCTAAGAAAAAAAGAAATACTCATAAATATCTAGGCAAATATACATATGAATGTGAAAAATCCTTACATGGTTACGCTATTCCTCAATGGTTAGAGCATCTTTCATTTGGGGGTTTAATTCAGCCCTCTGATAAATGGTTAGAACAAGTCCAACTCATGGAAAAATGGTTCCGGAAAATGCATAAAGATACATTTAAAGAAAAAGAAACAATAGTTTATAAAACGGAAAATTATATTTCTAAAAAAGTTAACACAGAAAACATACCAAAAGATTTAATAAAATTATTTTGCCGGCAACGAATTTTTATAAGAATGAATTTTTTAAATGCCAGGAAACGTATTGAACAATCTTTAAAGAGAAGATATATTTCTATGAACAGGAGTGGATCCAATAAATATAGAAAAACAGTGTCGTAAAGTTAGTTCTGAAATTTATTATTTTACTTAGTTTGTTTAAGGTTATAAATTTTATTAACTAAGTAATAATGTATTTCGAATACTAAATATAATTCTATATAAAAAATACAACTATAATCATTATAATCCCTGCCCTCTTAATGTACTTCTATACACAGAGTATTATATATTTTATACAGGCTGGCACGCTGGGTGACGTCACAGCTAGTGGGCTCTGATTGGTTACAAGTTACGGCGCAACCTGTAATACTCTAAGAACCTTGACTGTGGGTATACTAGTCCTTTTCTTTCCAATATTGTCGTCTTTGTCTTGCGCAACAACTGCGCATGTGCTCAGATTTGATCTTTCGTTACCAGGTGGTTACCAATGGCGTGTAAATGGGGTGTAATTCGATGATTTCGTTTGTTGTAGGATTTATATCCAACATGAAAAGTATCATTAAATTAGCCGAATATTTAATACAGACAAAACATGTAAATTATATTCTTCCGTATAAATTATAGCAAGGCCATTTGGAATTATATTTTTCCGCCATTCGTCAAAGTGGAGGATGGAACAACAACCCTAACACAAAGCAATTTACTTGGGCTCTTCGGCAAATGCTATTTTGAAAAAACATTAATGGTAGTTCGTTAGCAAATGTCGTGAATTATAATGAACATTCGAGCCCAACTATTTTCGAATACAGATCTGCTGAACGACAACTGCAAGACAACGCAGAGGTCGAAAATCAAATCGAAGATATAATTTTACCAAACTCCAACTTAGGAGAATATGAAGAAAATATTTTATTTTATATTTCGGGTTTTATTATTTTTAAATGTTACAATATTAACTTGTGAAGAATGTTTTAATTTACTTTTAGATAATTCAGATCACGATTATGTTAATAAAAATGAAGATTTTTTAAATTTCATAAATAGAGGGGGGTTAATAAAACCGAAAAAAAATGTTTTCAATATACTCAAAAATTCTGAAAAAATTGTCCGAATTTTAAAAGGAGACATCTATAAAAAAACATTCAGCAAATAATAATTAGAAATAATGTGTTTCACTTCAGTGATAAATTGTATATGTTTACGCCAAAACATTCAACAAATAATTATATCAATGAAGACATTCATGAAATTCAAATTATTAAAAAAACAAGTAAACTGTACGTTGACTTAAGAGCTACGGCATTATGTAAAAAAAAAATATTCATTTACAAGGAAACGGATCATCAATTAGATCCAAATTGACAAAATTAATACTTTTTTCCAATGTATAATGTTTTGTAATTTTTATCAATAAAGACATATTTTATATTGTGTTCCTTTATTATTTCGTTTAAAATAATATATAAAGCGTACGAAAACAATTTCCCATTTACTATTAATTATTTTGAATATAATTTCCTATTATTCATACCGTACGCACTGCACTGGATTAAAAAGAGATAGATATACCCAGAGCACGCTGGTTGCATAAATATTTTTTGCCGACACAATCGCCCTCAGCCGCCAGTCCAGTAATGTATTGAGGTCACTGTCCACACACCATTTTAAGAAAATTTATTTTACTGTTAAGCTGGATTTATAAGTCGCACAGCGCACAGAAATAATTTAGCATAGCACAGAATTTGAACATGTGGAAACAACAATGTTGATGATCCACAGTCATTAAATCTTATTAACTTTCACGTACCTATGTACCTCATTAGATACTCATTTACTTTTTATTTACCAGCAGCACGTACCAATATTTTCTTCTCTTCTCCTATTAATAAATTGTGTCTTTTATACAATTCTAAATTTTCGTCTCTAGATATCTTCCTTCTATCGTCTAAGCAATTTTACCACTGTCTTCTGAATTTTTCCGTTAGTCAAAACCACAACCCCTCGTTATTATCTCGTTATTTCTTTATCCACCTACTTTGTTCCTCAACCTAGTTTTCCTCTGTACTGTAATTGGGCTCTGCCTGTTGTATGGAGTATTTAGTAATAATAATAATAATAATAATAATAATAACAATTATTTCGAGAAAAATGGTATTAAAAACTAGAAATAATGTAATAAAAATGGGTTTACTACTAGCGTAACTAGGCAACAGACCTATCAATACCTGTGTATTGCATAGCTTATAGTAATATTATAACATTATAATTGTTATACAACCCTATACCATATTTATATCGTTGAAATCAGAAAAAAATTCTTTATCTAATGGGCTCAAAAATTATATAGGATACCATTTAAAAAAATATAATTTTGTTCTGCCGTTTAAGAACCACTGGTCGAATTTTCGGTTTGTTATTATTAATAAATTAGCCCCTTATTTTTGATCATTTCTTCTATATAACATTTTTTTCTAAAGTCATTAGTTCGCCCACAAAAGCGCTGATTGTTTTAAAGGAAACAGCCTGTATAAGGAATTTCTGTTTCTATATAATGTATTTCCTGTAATAAAAAAAAGGTAAAGTGGAATAATCTAGTCAGAATCAAATGAATTTTTCATCATCGTCAGAACCAGATGACGAAACATCAAAACCACACACCCCACCTCGTAAAAAATTCAGAAAAATAAGATATAAACAAAACTTTAAAAATGAGTACGAACCGAATACATGAAGAAATCACATCTCATAAGGTTCAACAAATTACGTCAGCTATTTGTATTTTGCAGTATACGAAATGAAAAACTCTAGAATGAAACAGAAAGAAAGTGAAGTGAAAATGATTGCTTTTGTAGCAGAACACAATTTACCAATTTTAATAATGGATCACTTGGCGTCATTTATTAAATCGGTTTGTTCAGATTACGAACGCAATAAAAATGTCAAATGCGGACGACCTAAAGCCACGAGAATTACAAAGGCAATATTTGCTGCAGAAAACAAAATGGAATTGAGTCAAATTATACAAAAGACATATTTTTCGCTTGTAATACATGAAACCACTGATATAAGTACATTAAAATCTCTTGTAATAGTGGTGAGATATTTTGATAATGTTTGAAGTGAAGGTTATTTTTTTTTATTGAATTGGAATCTTCCACAGCGGAATGTATAGCGAATAAAATAATACAATTATTAAATCATAACAATATACCTTTAAATAATATGAATGGCTTAGGTGCAGATAATTGTTGTATCATTATGGGGCACATTAGTGATGTGCAGGCGCGATTAAAAATACACTACTCAAAAAAATTAGGGGAACACTTTTTTAAAAATCTGTCATTTTTAAATAAGCGCTTTGGGCAAATCAAATTACGTATAGTCCAACAGCATATATTTTAGTTTAAAAACAATTTTATTGCTCTGTTGTTACTAAATTACACTTAAAAATGTAAATAGATAACGCAAAACAAAGTAAAACGAGTGCCATATTATCAACAACTGCGTCATATACTTCGCATTAGTCTGCAAAGGTATTCTTAAGATATTATTTCATATTCCTCCATCAGGGCTTCTATCACTGCCTAGATGGTTTGTGGTGATTTTAATATTTTTTTTTTAAGAATAATATATAGCGTACTTCTATTCGGTTACAAACATTATATGAATAATACAAGGTTTTATATTTAAGTCTTATCTAATATATATATAAGGTGGAGCGCGGTAAATTACTTTGTTAAAATTCGCGCTGTGGCGGCGCTGTTAGTCAAAGAGAGGGGAAAGTGGCCGTGGTTTATAGTGACCGACGGGAGGTTTGTTATGTATTCATCTGCTATTCAGTTGCCATAAAGCAGTGGACACGTGAAGAGCGCTCATTTTGTGTTGAAGTGTATTTCTCGAATTCCCACTCGATCATTGCAATGCAGCGTGCTTTTCGTTTGCGATTTGCAGTTCCCTCACGCGGACGTGTTCCTGGACGACAATCAATTGTAAATTGGGTAAATGCATTCAGAACAACAGGGGATGTGTCATCTGTTCGAAGAGGACCTGACACCACAAAATGTCGAACGAGTTAGAGCAGCAGTACTGCAATCTCCGAAACGCTCAGCTCGAAAACAAGCACTTGCTCTTGGCATTTCAAGACGTTCTTTCCACCGGATTCTTCATAACGAACTGAGTTTTCACCCGTATAAAATGTGCGTGGTCCAGCAATTGTCAGTACGGGATTATGTAACACGAAGAACATCTTGTGAAGACATGCTTGCAACCATACCCCGTGACGCAAATGTGTTCTTTTCTGATGAGGCACATTTTCAACTCAGTGGGTGTGTAAACAAACAAAATATGCGGTACTGGAGCGAAACGAATCCCAGGGAACTTCACCAGAGACCCCTGCACTCATATCACAAGTAGTCATCATTGGCCCTTACTTTTTCCAGGAAAATCGTCGTGCTGTAACTGTGAATTCGGATCGTTACTTAACTATGTTGCAAGACGGTGCCACTGCACACACAGCAGCCATTACCATGAATTTTTTGAGGCAAACGTTTCCTGGAAGGCTTATCTCTCGAAGAGGGGATCTCAACTGGCCCGCACGCTCACCGGACTTAGCCCCATGCGATTTTTTTCTATGGGGTTACCTGAAGTCGAAGGTGTATTGCAACCGTCCCACTGGAAGACCTACAGAACAATATTGAGGCTGAAATTGCAAGAATACCAGAAGACATTCTTGAAAGAGCGCATGAGAATTTCAGAAAACGGCAGTGTGTGGATTGTTTAAAACCATGCAATTAGAAACATCCATTATTGTCCAATATGAGAAAAATAAAAATGTAAGTTTCTAAGTGTCCATTATTTTTTTATTTCATTCCCGTCAGCAAATTACCGCGCTCCACCCTGTATATATATATATATATATATATATATATATATATATATATATATATATATATATATATATATATATATATTGTGAGGTTTTGCAACGTCACAGGTTCGGTTTCTTTCAATAATCCTTCCCTTTAAAAATAATTTAAAAATTCTTGAACGGTAGGAATCTTTTTTTGTAACGGTAGATCCCATTGCTACTGTCTACCCCGCTCACTTCACCACGTAAAACCTACTTGCAAAGTTTTATTAAATATACCTTGTTCCATTTAAGCCATTCAGTATTGCAGAGCATAGGGAATAGTTTTGACCTCTCTGATTGGCTGAAATCGAAGGCAAGAGATATGTTTACCCAATGTAATTTCGGCTACTTCAAGTTTCCGCTGTTACCAGCTCCATCTACTGAATGGCGTAAATGGAACAGTGTATAGTTTATATTATATTCAGGTGATTCTAGTGACATTTTATTTATATATTTTAAATTTTCGTTTTGAATTACCACAGTTGGTAGAAGTTTTGCCTTGAGTTCGCCAACTGGGAGTAGGGTTGAATAAAAGCAGGCGTAACCGGCATTACGAGCCTTTTTGTTCTGGTCTTTTGACAGAATAGACTAGAAAAGTAAGGTTAGAATTTACTTTTGGCGCGAGTTCATAGTTTGAATTCCTCAATATAGGTTTCTTATGGAAGTGTGATTTTACAGACAAAAAAAAAGATATTTTGTAAAAGAAATTAAATACCTCTTGTTAAGAATTCGATAGTTTGTTTATTCAGTAATAGATTGCAATAGTTTAAACCCGTGGAAAAGGTAAAGTAAGAAAATTATTAGAAATTAAACTACTACGTGTAATCGAGAATTCCGTATGTCTTTGATAGTCCCTTAATCTGAAGTGAGACCACTATATCAAGTATGAGCAAGATAGATAATTAACTGACAGCTGTTAAGTGAGTTAACCTCTATGTTGCAGCATTGTGTTTTTTTGAATATTCTTTGTGTAAAAAGTCAATAAATATAAAATGCGAGTTTGCCGCTATAAATGATTTCTTCGTGGACGACAAAAATTGTATCAAAAATGGAGAAAATGCTTTTAATTCAAACAATGTGTTGATCTGTGACTTCAATGCCGAAATGTTTGTTTTAAAGGGTTCTGTTCAAGCAAGGATGCGAAAATGCCAATACGAAGTTATGGTAAGAATATAACTTTATAGAAAATAATAAACGTTTATAATAATTCTTATGGTTGCAGATTTTCTTAAGAAACGACTACACCATCGAGAAAAGTACATGCAGCTGTCCAAGAGGCGAATTTATATGTCACCATATGGCTGCACTTGCTTTCCATGCCCATTATAATTTGTCTCAGACAGATATACCTTGCCCTTGGGTTTCTCGTCCTCGACAAGGTCATCTACAAGATGAAGCAATGGCTTTACCACAATACCCTTTCAATTCGGAAGTTTCAAGTAGATCTAACAGTGAAGATATTTTTAAGAAAAGTCTTGAAGACATTGACCACAATATGGGACTGCTTTAGCTCATGGCTCCAGATCCTAATGCCTGTGATGAAAATATTCTTATTTATATAGAAAATCTTCTGGTGTCTGAGGAATTTTTGAGTAGTTTAAATAAGCAAGAATTTTTGGAACCAAAATTGAAAATATCTGAAGCGAAAATTGAAGAAGTTGCTGGGAAAACAGTTGGCCAATCTGAAAATTCTCTTTGGTTGATTTGCAGGAAACATTGAATAACAGCATCAAATTTTGGTTCTGTACTTACAGCTTACGCTATTAACAGTTTTTCTAATTCTTTATTTAAAAGATTGACAGATAAAATTTGAATAACATTTAACTTCCATGTTTATGTGAATACATTTATCTAAATTTTAGGATCATATAACCTCGATGGAATAAAGCAAATTCAGTATGGGCGAAGAACTGAGAAAACCGCCATTATTAGTTTTGAAAAAAAAAGAAAACGTTAAGGTGGAACCAACAGGATTGTGGCTTGATCTTTGTGGGTACTTAGGAGCTAGTCCAGATGGTTTCATAGGTATGTAAAAATTAGCTATTGTCTAATACAATTTAGTGAAATATGTATTGTTTTCTCTTACAAGGTACTGATGGTCTGATTGAAGTGAAGTGTTCATATACACATCGCGATTCAAAACTTGAAGAGGTGCTAACCAAAAAAGATATAATCTTTTTTAAAAATGGTCAGTGGAATTTGAATATGGACCATGCGTATTACCATCAAATTCAGGGACAATTATATTTAACCAGACGTAGATACTGCAAACTGATACTTTACAGTTCTCAAAGTCTAGTTATTTATCAAATTGAGAAATCTGCAGACTGGGAATCAAAACTGACTTTGTTAAAAAAAAAATATTTTGATTATTATATACCATATATCTGCAAAAATTAGTGAATTAGAATTAGAATAAACTTGTTTTTCATATTTTCGCAATTATGTCTACGTGTACATATATTTGTGTATGTTCATGATTTTATGTATACAAGATCTCAAATAAAATCAAACAGAAAAATTTGTAGTTTTTTTTTATATGCTTTATGAAAGAACTGATTAGATTTTCAAAATTATAAATCAGAAGTGATAAATTATACCAATTTTTTTTTTTTCTTGTACTTGTAATATGTTATGGAAACATTTGTTATAATTAAGAAAGGTAACATAAATTCATTCAAATTTTTGAAAAAAAAATCTAAATGGTACCACAGAAGAATTAAAATATAATTTAAAACCGCTGCTTTTAGTGAAATACAAAAACAATTTTTGAGTGTCGAGTGACGTCAAAAATTAAATATGTCAATAACTTTCTTTGTACAGTTAGGACTGGTTAGGTCATTTGGCCGAGAGGTAAAGTACTGGGCACATAAGATTTTTTTAAAAATAACAAAATATAATGTATCTTAAACTTGAAGATATTGCTTTGTTCGTAGTATAACTTATAATAAAATTATCACAAAATATAAGGCACAAAATAAATAATAATTCTCTAATAAATAATATACACACACCGGCAAAATTAGGGGAACGCTAAAAAAAGCTATGTATTTAAAAAAGTATGAACCCTTTGTCTTTCATACTTGTCTTGGTTATTCTGCATCTATCTACAACAAATAACAAATGAAGATACACCTAGATATAGCCACCTACTAAAGATTGATCATCATTCATCGAGGTGATAAATATTTCTCCGTCTTTAGTTTTATTAAATATGGGTGTTTCATTCTTATTTATTATAGATTAAGGGTTAACAATCATTTCTGCTTTTGTTGTTTCAATTGTAAGTATTTAAAGTAAGAAAAATATTTTTCAAAAAAATGGAAAATTATTTTTTCTTCAAGCGTATTATAATATTCATATTATGCTACTGTATACACACTATAGAAGATATTCATTGTCTTACTAGTACAAAAATGTTGTTATTGTTGTACTAGTAAAAAAATGTTAGTGTCATAGTTCACCGCTGGCGGCGGCAGTCGTCCACAGCAACAAAGATTATATTGAAAATTGTTATTTGACAGTTGTATCGTTTTTGTTTTTTAGTGTACACAGCCAGTTTTGGCTGAAATTGGAAACACTACAATTAAAAAATTCAAAAAATAAAAAATGTGAAAAAATATTTGAACACTTGAAGAAAAAATAGTATATGTCATTCGGAGTAGAACGCCCTTTTTGTGTTTTACCCAGCTTGCCTAGCCTCGGCTAGCGCCTCGGCCGCAATAGCTGGGTTCAACACAAAAAGACCGCTTTCTACTCCTAATAACATAATATACTATTTAAGTAAAAATTAATAATAATTATTATTAATTTTTACACAAAAGTAATTTTCCAATTTTTTTAAAAAAAATCTTACTTTAAATACTTACAATTGAAACGACAACAAAAACAGAAATGATTATTAACCCTTCATCTATAGTAAACACGAATTAAACCACATTTAATAAAACTAAGGACAGAGCAATATTTAACACCACGATGAATGGTAATCAATTTATAGTAGATGGCTTTATTTAGGTGTTATATCGTCATGTCTTGTAGATGTAAAATAAGCCACACAAATATGGAAGACAGAGGTGTCATACTTTCGTAAATATACAGCTTTTTTTGGCGTTTCCCTAATTTTGCCGATGTGTTTAGTAAATGATTATGAGTAGATTCCATAATCGGAATTACAAACATGTATGTATGTATAAATAATACACATAAGTGTATATATTACACAAACAAATATCTTAAGACAAATTTAGTCTTCTGGATCCAAAAAGGCCCTAAATTTCTTTAATTAATGGGTTGCAATTTAACTAGATTGCAACAGACTTGAAACACAACTGTTACGTGTTTTTTCAGTGAACTTGGAATTAAATTTAAAATTCTAAAAGCCTTTATCCTGGCATTAGCTCTCTCCACATGAATTCTACACCTGGCTATGTTCATGGTTTCTATTGCCTCTTCACGTGTAAAACGCCTGTTCATTAGAAATGGCGGCATATTCACATGTACTCCTGCAGGTACTAAATCTTTTATTAAAAAGCCCTTGTCCACCATGATCATGTCCCCGGGCGTTAGCTGGTCACTTATTTTTGAAGCTTCATATATTTTTTTATCCGACACAGAACCAGGGTACAGGTCACTGGCATACACAACAACACCGTTAGGAGCTAAGCCAACTAAAGCCTTAAATGTATTTGCGTGTTTGTAATTGCTATAGGATTCTTTTTGCTGCTTTATGTTTGTTGGTCTATGTACTCTTAGTTCAATGCAATCTAAAATCAGTCGACAGTTTGTAAAGGATGAAAATGAGCTTGGTAAACAAGTTTTCCTTTTTCGCTGAGACGGAATTTCCTTTAAAAACGTTTTATGTAAAGTCTGATGTAATAAATATAGCCAGGTAAAAAACGTATTTGAAACTGTTGTTGTACTACAACCAAATCTTGTAGCCAAATTTAAGTGCGGTAAGTTCAGTCTTAATTTTATTAAGGTTAATAACAATTGATCAGTGCTGCCAGATAGGAGGGAAAATCCCTTTTTAGAGGGATTTTTTGTATCTTGCGCGACAAAAGGGATTTTTTAATAAATAGAGGGATTTTTTAATTATTTTTTGAGACGTAGTGATATGTCATATTTATGTGTACAGTAACGAACCGCCACTGGTAGAGTTCTGGATGAATGGTTAAAGTGGTGCCACTATTCTGGATTGGTAGAGCAAATATTACCAAAACAGACCGTGTTTCCCGCGTGTCTTTGATGGTTACAAGGGATGGTTATGTGGTGTTCGTTCATGTCATGTGTACAGTTTGTAGCGAGTGAACTGCGAAGATTGTGTATATGGTTGTAAAAATATTGTATTGCTACTAGTATTAATTATTGTAAATTGAAATTAAACATCAGAGGAAGTATATTAAGGTATAATATTGACATTTCATTTATGGATAATCGTAATATTAATTCTAACCTATACTTATAGGTTACTTATAATGGCTACTAAAGAGAAGAAAAAGTTGAAACTATTTTGTGATGAGTGGTTAAAATTACCGGAATTCAAAGGATGGTTGGCAAAAAATAAAAAGAATTCAGGGCAGTGCCTTTGTAAAGCATGCAATAAAATTTTACATTGTGGCAAAACAGAATTAATACGCCATTCTAAAACAAAGGTTCATATAGCTAATGTAAAAAAACATTCTGATGATAAAACATTGCAACAGACTCTTGATAGTTTAGTGGATTCTGCTAAGAGTGAAAAGGAAAAAAAAGAGAAACATGAGAATCTAGTAAAAGATCTTGAGCTAAGTTTGTGCGCTGTAGTAGCAGAGCATAACATGGCAATACAGATTATAGATCATTTAGTCGAAGTTATAAAGCACAAAATTCCCGACTCCAAGATAGCCAAAGATATAAATTTAAAACGGACAAAATGCACTGCTATAATAAAAAATGTGTTGGGCAAATATGAAATTGATAATCTGGTTTCTTTTCTAAGAAGGGTAAATTGAAGAACACAACTGTAAAATGTGAAATATTTTATTTTCCATTTTCAGATTAAATTTTCTATACTCGTTGATGAGACTACTGACATCAGTACAAAAAAACAAATGTGCATACTTGTACGTTATGTGTGCCCTTCCTCTGGGAAAGTGGCAACTAATTTATTACATCTGTTAGATGTAGGAACTGAAGCTAATGCATCAAATATGTATATAAAATTCAAAGAAACTTTGATAGCAATGGAAATTCCTATAACGAATATTGTTGGTGTAGCATCAGATGGAGCTTCAGTTATGGTCGGTAAAAATAATTCATTTTTCTCTCATGTTCAAGAAGATGTCCCTCATGCAGTATTGTTTAAATGCATTTGCCACTCGGCAGCTTTAATCGCTAGCAAAGCCTGCTCCAAGTTACCACCAGAAGCTGAAGAATTGATCAGATTGATCTACTCGTATGTTTCTGGCAGTTCGAAGAGATGTGGACAGCTAAAAGAGATTCAAAGTTATTTCAATGTACAACACTATAAAATGTTGAAACTTTGTGGAACAAGATGGTTGTCATTACACCAGTGTGTTGAGAGAGTTTTGGCAAACTGGGAACCCTTATTAGCATATTTTAGAATAGCTGTTTTTGAAGACAATTTACAATCAGCAACTACAATTTTGAACCTACTGCAGTCTAATATTATAAAGGCATATTTTCTTTTTTTAAAATATGCATTAAATTATATAAATTCTTTTAATGCTTTATTTCAGTCAAATACTGTTTTGATTCATTCTTTATTTAAACACTGTTCTCAATTATTGAATCAATTCCTTCAAAATTTTGTTAAACCAATTCTTTTAAAAACTGACATGAACTATTATACATTATTACATCCATACAATTATTTGGAGTTAAATAATATGTTTATTGGAGCTGAATGTGATGATTTCATTAAAAATAATTTAAATATGCAAGATCAGAACTGTTTTCGTGTGAATATATTAGATTTTTACATAACTCTAGCCAAAGAAATGATAAGTAGATTACCGTTAAACAACAGTTATAGGGAATTTGAGTTTCTATTACCCAGTCATGTTTTTAACCGTAACAGAATTGTCTTAAGTGATATTAGTAATCTAGTAAATATGTTTAAACCTCTCTTAGAAAATCCAAATGTTGTTTCAGAAGAATGGCGACATATGCCATTCAGTTTTGATAATAACGAAGTGGTACATCTTTCATCGTTGCCAGTAGATATTATGTGGAAAGAAATTTCTAAAATTAAAGATTATTCCGATAATTTAAAATTTGTTAATATTTGTCAATTAGCAAATATTGTATTAACATTGCCGCATTTCAATGCGGAATCAGAACGTATTTTCTCGATGATCAGTGATATCAAAACGAAAAAAAGGAATTCACTGGGTGATGACACATTGAATGCAATATGTGTTATAAGATCAGCGTTTAAGTGTAATGATGTAAATTGCACAATTTTCAATCCAAGTAAACAACATTTAGATCTTTTTACATCTGACATCTATAAAAATGGTTAATTTTCTTTTTTAGAAAATATTGTTATGGTATTTTTTCTAAGTACATGTAGAACAAAGATATTTATACTGTATGATGATTTTTTAAAATAAAGTATTGCTTAATAATTATTTTCTTTTTTAATTTTTGATATCTATTGTATTCATTTAATGGTACGGATAGAGGGAATTTTAAGTCTGGGGAGGGATTTTTAGGGACTGGGAGTGGGAAAAATTTTGTACTCGTCTGGCAGCACTGCAATTGATCTGCTTTTGAGAACCGAGTAACTTTCCAACCATAAAAATATTTAAAATCAAATGTTACTAAATAATTTAATAAAGCGTCAAACGTTTGTTGATCAGGTAGTCCAGTGTATAGAGCCATCAATTTATTTTTGTCGTAGAAAATAATTTTTCTGACTCCAGTTTAGTCACCTGCTCTTCCAAACTTTTAACTTTACTCCTTAGCAACACAATTTCCTCATTTAGCTCATCAAAGGTTTTTCCATCATCTAAACTGCTGGTTGTAGATTGAGATGTTGAAGGTGCTGAGCTTAGTGCCGAGGAGGAAAAGGTAGATTCTTCTGATGATACTTTGCTGATAAACAAAAATTAATATTAAAACATACGAAAAAATACAAATGTTACAGTTACCTTAGTTTACGACCTTTTTTTTCCAGGCTGGTAATAGTGAATCTTTTCTTAACATTATGTGCGAAAATAGTTGGAGCATTTTTCTTGTCCCCGTTTACAAAATGACAACTGCAGACTCGTAAAGTTTTGGACAAAACTCTATCTGTTCGGCTAAAATAAATGCTAAAATTAGTTTCTGATTAATTAAATTATATAAATAAAACTAAACATTATACTACGTACCATGACAACAGACGTGTCCACCTTTTAAAATCTTCTGCATCACGAGGTACTGCAAACATTTTGCAACCTTCTCTGTGGTCATGACTGCACCCAGGGGCGAAGCACAACACCATTTTTTGGTAAAATGTAATAAGTAAACACGCACACAATAAAAATATAAAAAACCGGGCATAAAACAATAAACTATTTCAAATGTATGAAAGGGCAACATTTTGCGAGTTTTACGACTTTCTGTGATATTATTTGAAGTATTTTATTAATTTTTAAAATTACATCAGTATATCCCGCCATTCCGCCAGTAATAATATGTCAGCGCAACAGAAGCTATGACGCATGCACCAAAGTTGTATGATCACATCGAGACATACGTTCATTGAATTTTGTAGTGTTGGATTATTATTTAAATAATTATAAACTGTGCACAGTTCATGTGAATATTATTGTACGAATCTGGAGAAAAAGGATCGGTCTAGGTGCTACATATAATGCTTTGCATAAGAGATTTACTTTTATGAGATTTCTCGGCCTTTAAAGTTGAGCAAAAATTTCCTATGTAAGAAATACATGGGGAGTAAAATTATGTTCTCAGTGTTATGAACTGAGTTTGAATTTGGCGCCTAAATTTGACCGTTACACTTTTCTGGTCTATTGCCTGGCCCTTTTCCTGGTCGTTGAGACAGTTTTTTTTTTGCCGAGGCTGAGACTGGTTAGTGTGAGACATTTTACCGTTTTTCCAAATTTTCTTTGTCGATATTCCGGAGTTTGGTTCGATGTTCTACAGTGCTGAGAATTGGTGAGTTACTCGATTTCATTTATTTTCTTTTATATTGTTACGATTTTGGTCATAGTTTTTGCATGTGGAGAATCCACGTGGCCTTGTAGCTTCATGGGTTTGAAATGTATCGAGTAGCTAGCAAGATTCTGTGGCTGTTAGTGGGGATAAATTTTGAGGTTATGGTTTATTCGAGTCATATGTTTTTGATTTTTCAACTTAGCTGTGTTTTATTATTATGAGCCGTCATGATCTCATGTCTCAGACTATCCAAGCTCAATCTATTCAAAATTCTTATTAATTCTTGTTTGGCTATAATAAACTAAAAATTTATTCAAAAAATTCTTATTAATTTTTGTTTGGCTTTAGTAAACTTAAAATTTATTCCAAATTCTTATCAATTTTGTTTGGCTTTAGTAATTTTAAATTCAGTCAAATATCTTACGAAATATTTTTTTTGTAGTTTATTTTATATTAAATTTCTGTTTAATTTTCGGCCGAACTATTCTATCTATAGTTCCAGTTTCACCCCGGAGTCATCGAACTCCTACAATTTTTTTTTTCTCCATTTAGTAGTATTCTGTTTAATAATTTTTGAGCCTTTTAACCGTTGTGCTCTCGGTTCCCAGTGTCAAGTTGGAAACTTTCAAATTTTGCTTTTACTTTTGTATTTAATTCTGCTTAAAAAATTGTTTCCCTCTTCAATCCTCTCCAATTCTGTGCATATGTGGAGTGAATGGTTTGTACTGCGGCCATCTTTGGTTAATCCTGTCTAATCTCGGTTTGGACTAGCTCAGAATTATAAACCGGAATTTGTTTTCGACGCCATATTTTTTTATTGTTTGCAAATCCATTTTTTTATTTAAATTTACGTTGATTTGCGACATACTCGCGTGGGAAATTACTCCGTCAAGGTTTTAATTTTTAATTTGTGCTGGGTTTAATTTTTCTAGATTTCCATATTATTTAGTTGAAAGTATTTTTTCTAAGCGCTTTTAAAAAATAAATTTTTAGAACTGCAGTAAACCCAATCCTCGTTCTCGTCCTTGTTTTGTCATACCGGTTTGTTTTTGTATTGTCCATTCATTCATCATTTTGTTCAAATCTAAATTCAGAACTTTGTATAACTTCTGAAGGGAGCACAGGAGTCTTTCATTTTTTTTTTGTAATTTTGTTTATAATGTATTCAGGCTCTTCAGACCGCGTTGTGCCTCCAAGTACAAGTTACTGTGGAGAATTTTTTTTAGGGATTTAGTGGCTTTGGTGAATGGTGGCTGACCCTTGGTCCCGGATTTTGGAGCTTCTGATCCATCTGCGATAGTCTAACCATGCAAGGGCTTTAGTTTCACCGGACTACGGAGCAGTAGCCATTTGAAACCTCGATGAAAGCCGCATAGTTCCTACACCACTGTCAAATTACCCGAACCAGCGACCGAGGGTTGCCTCCCAGTATCGCTTGTGCGGCCATGGGCTACTCCAACTCCAGTAGAAGATCGACTGGGTCAAGCGCGGATACCAGGGTGGGGGAGATAAATGGGTAATTACCCTGTCCAGTTATATTTGATTTAATTTATGATAAAAAAGAAATTTCCACAGAATTAAGGAATTTTGTTAGAATTTACTAGAAATCTTTTTATTTCAAATATTTAACGGGGAGCATGTTTCCATCTAGTGTCAAAATGCTCAACTATGAACCTTATTCTAAGTTCTTGACATTGGAAAAAAGCGCATACTTTACAGCATTTTTCTATCATTAATTACCTATTCAAATATAACTTTTCTTCATTTGAATACAACTACAAAAAATATATATATGAGAATATAATTAATGATATAAATGCAGTATACAGTATGCCCTTTTTTCCAATGTCAAGAATTTAGAATAAGGTTCACAGTTGAACATTTTGACACTAGATGTTAGATTTTTTCCGTAAAATGTAATAGATGGCGATGGCGGTACCAATTCTATTTCAGCCAGCCTGTTTCCGTTGGCACTCCTTCTTTCGTCGTACAATTAACTTTTTGTGCAGCTGAAAACAGTGGCGTGAAAGCCAATTTTGTAGTACGTGCGAACAAGTGGAAGTTCAAATTTTGCGATTAGGTAGGTAAAAAACTAAAACTATGATGATCAGTGACAGTCGTCTGCATCCGCAGATTATGGTTGATAACTTGCCACTAGAAGAAGTAGATCAGTTTACATATCTCGGCAGCACTCTATCTGCTAATGGGAACGTGGATGCCGATGTCATGATAACTGGGCAGAGCGATAGGGGTGTTTCAGCGGTTGAAGTCAATCTGGGCGTCAACCAAAATTCTCACTGCGACGAAGTTACGCCTGTACAAGACCCTTGTCCTCCCAGTGGTCCTATACGCCAGCGAGACATGGAGGATAACGAGAAATGTGGAACGAAAGTTGAATGTGTTTCACACGCGTTGTCATCGTCGCATACTTCATATAAGTTACCGCGACCACCGCACAAATGAAGATGTATACGAAATAAGTGGTTGCCAATCGTTACAGGCCATTGTAGCTCAGCGTCGTGTGAGGTTTGCTGGACACATCTTGCGACTACATCAGCAGCGTCCGGCAGCTGTGGCAATGCGCTGGATACCACCGTACGGCAAGCGGCGTCCCGGTCGGCCAGTGCATACATGGCGTGCAACCTTTCGCCGAGACCTTAAACGTTTAGGAGTCATGTGGCAAGATGCACATGCAGTAGCAGAAGACAGATTATACTGGAGAAGACTCGTTGCCCGGTGTGTCTAGTTACACGTATAGGGAATAAGAAGAAGAAGTATTATTAAGAATAATGGAAATTTGTATTTTAAAAATATTTTATAAATACAAAATGAATAATCAGAAAACAACGGGTACGCTAGACCACTTTGTCGTTAACGAATGGAAAACACAACCACATTAAATAAAGAACTCAATAAAGTGTCTGTTGCTACTTACGACGAATTTGAAACATCTGATCTTGTTGAAGCACCCACAAAGAAAAGTGCTCCTGAGCAGCCCTCCACAAATAGGAATACTGATAACTATTCACAAATGGCCAATACAAAAGATGAAATAAAGCGTCTATTGCCACACCTATTTGTGAAAAATTTGCAACATCTCATTTCGCTGGAGTTAGACCGTCCACAAACAAAAGTATTCCAAATCTGTCCTCAACAACAAATGACTTTTCGCGACTAGCCAATACAAAAGATTAAGATAATTGTGACTAAAGAATGTATGTAGATATAGAAAAATTTTCATCGTCAAACCTTAGTGATGGTGACAAATATAAAATTTTAACCAATAAGTGGTTTCCTAATAAAAATTACAAATTTTGTTATTCTGAACACACAAAAATAGGCAAAAATACAAAGTGTTACATATCAGAAAAACATATGAAGCATTTTCCGTGGATAATGATATCTGAAATTCAAAAAGGAATTTTTTGTAAATATTGTTTTTTATTTGCCAAGTATGGGGGATACGACAACAAACACGTTTACAAAAATTTGTTAGTACTTCTTTAACAAACTATTCGAAGCTGCTTGGTAAAGACGGTGACTTACCAACGCACAAAAGTCACTTATACCATAAAGCCGCAATATTGACAGCCAAAGATTTTATGAAAGTATGAGTCTCCGTCTAACGATGTTCGAAATTTAATCAATGATGAAAGGCTTAAACAAGCAAAAGAAAACGGTTGAAACCAATCATAGAATATATTGTATTTCTTGGGCGTCAAAATATAGCATTGAAGGGGCACCGTGATGATGGGAATCTTTTAAAAGAAAAATCATCAGTAGTGAATAAAGGTAATCTTCGTGATTATTTCGTTTTCGAATTAATGCCGGTGATCACAATTTAAAAATGCATTTGGAAACGTATTCCTCGAAAGCTACTTATATTAGCAAAACTGTACAAAACGAAATTATCGAACTTTGTGGTAATCAGATTAAAGACACGATCACGTCGAAAATCTCCGAGAGGAGATTTTATAGCATAATACTTGACGAAACTACAGATTTTCAAAGCAAATGACAAAAATAATATTTGCAATTATCGGCCAATATCTTGCTTAAATTCTGCTGCCAAATATTTGAATTCATATTGTTTAAAAATATCCAAACTCAAACCAAAAACTATATAAATATGTATCAACATGGTTTTGTCAATCGACGATCTACCGTCAGTAATTTGACAAATTTTGTACAGTTCATTTTTGATGCCTATGAAGATAAAAAGCAAGTAGATGTAGGTTATACTGATTTCTCAAAGGCTTTCGATACAGTAGATCATCAAATTTTATTACATAAATTAAAATGCATTGGATTTTCAAATAATTTATATCACCTTTTTGTCTCATATTTAGATAATATAGTTCAATATGTTTACTGTAATGGTTTCACATCCTTAAGCTTTGTAGAGATTTCTGGTGTACCTCAGGAGTCAATATTGGGCCCACTACTTTTCATACTATTTGTAAATGATATTACTTCCGTATTAAAATTTTGTAACTATCTTATGTATGCAGATGATTTTAAATTATTTCGTAGTATAACTAATACAAATTAATGTAATGAACTACAACAAGATTTAAATGCCTTGTATAATTGGTCAATTGTCAATTGTGAATCATCTTCATTTTAATTTGAACAAATGTCAAATTATTACTTTCACCAGAAAAAATAACCCGATTACCAATCAATATGAAATGAACGATGAAGTATTAAATCGTGTAGTTATTGTTAAAGATTTAGGTATTTGTTTATCAAAAATTATTATTTGTACACCATATAGAGTTTTTAGTGAGTTCGTGTTCAAAACTACTTGGGTTTATTTTTCGTTCCCCTCGTGATTTCAAAAATATCACTTATTAGTAAATTAGTAAATTAAATTACAGCTCAGTTATTTGGAATCCATCACAGAAATACCTCACTGACTCTATCGAAGCTATTCAAAAAAAGTACTGTAATAGTATATTATTCAATGAGCATGTAATGTATGGTATTACTCATGAGAATGAAGTTTGCATCACGAGCGAACGCGAGTGATGTAAATCATTCGAATGAGTAATAACCATTACATGCGAATAGAATACTATACTTTATCCACAATTGTCAAATAATAACATATCAGTGACATATTGGTTTTGAAAAATAAGTAGAATTTTCTCACTGACAAATGCAAAAATGTTTTTGTTTACATAGACAAATCTAGTCATCGGTGTAGTTGTAACAAAATTATGAAGTGATTTGACATTTAATATAAAATCTTAAAACCGACTATTCAGCTACAATTCAAGCTTAAAAAGAAAATAAAAGTATGAAAAATGACAAAACTAGTGTAATTTTGGCTTTTTATGTGGAAAGAATTACTTATTAAAAGTAATTTTGTGTGTACTCTTTGAAAGGTAGGATTTGAATTTGGCATAACGATTGAATAATATTATTCCACTGAACTGTCAATATTATTCAATTAGTAACAGTAACGAAGGTCATTAATTGATAAAAATCGGTAGAATTATGGGTATATTATTTGACAGTTGTGGATAAAGTTATTTATTATAAATTGTTCCACCACTGGCCTGAACGTAACTCCAACTCGTTTGTTAGAAATTTATTTTTGGGCTGTTGGTAACACTGTCGCGTCGAGGCAGTTAGTTATATTTTCTACCAGTTATAAGTTGTCAGTAGTGTTGGAGCTGTGTTCTCCACAAGGATGTGTTGACAGTGTTAGTAGAATGTATCAGTTTAAGGGCATACAATATAACTAGTTACAAAATAATTAGCAATTAAACAAGCACATTTTGGTCCTTCGAGAGTACAACAGTGCTACAATAAACAGTGCAGCATCGGGTGAACAGCAACACGTGGTTCAAGAAGTCAGCATAGACGACGGGCACTCAGCTGTTTCCGGTAATCTTCGAAACAGCTGATTTTGCTGCCCCAGCTTGTATCTAACTTCACTGGCAAATAAGAAGTAATTTTTCCGCCATTTTGCTTTCGAATCTCGCTTGTTTATGTCGTTTTTGTTTGGTTATAATTTTGTTTGTTATAGTATAGTTTTTATTTTATGTGACATTTTTTGTGTATGGTGTGTTTGTAAACAATAAATATTAGTGTGTGTGTTTTGATTTTTGTGGTGCTGTGAGCATTTTTGGACCATGGGTGGCCAATGCCGTTGCATCGTAAAAGGATGCAGAAGTAAATTTAAAGACAACGTGAAGTTTTTCTCCATTCCAGCCAATACAGATAGAAGAGTTATTATTTGTGCGTTTTACATACAATTGCTACATGTAAATTACATTATCTGTAGGACGCTTTGATGAAGTGAAGGCCGAGAGGCGACGTCGCTGGCTACTAGTTCTTGCCAGAGATGATTCCCAGCGATTGAAGAATCTGCGTGTATGTGCACTTCATTTTATAACAGGTATGTTGTTACGTAAAACACGTATTTGTAAAGTTTCAATCTAAACGAATTGTTTCAATAAATTGTTAGCAAAACTTGGATACCGATTGTGAAGCTCCGGGAACAGCAATGGAAAAATATAAAGAAGTGGCGCAGGAACAGAAAAGAGTAAATATTTATAGAAGTGTCTTTGAATTACTAACAAGAGAATGATTTCATTTCTCCGGTTGTTTCCTCAGTAAGATATAGCGAAAGTACAAAAACTGTGAGCCATTTATTAATATTTAGATTATTATTTGTGAGTTCACTACATTTTATACTAAATGTTAGTAACCGGCTCACAATTCTTGTACTTTTAGCAGTAAATGTAACCGGAGAAATATACATGGAATATTTTTACTAAACATTTAACGTGATTTAATTAATTATTTATTGTAGATGGGAATTTTTCAATCATATTTAATATTCAATACGTTGACAAGTTTGGAACACATATTGTACTGAAATACAGTTGTGTTGTTAAGAACGAGTATAACGCATTGAATACTTTTTATGATTCAATTGTAGAACAATGAAATGAAAGAAATGAAATGATCAATTATTTTTGTAGATGGGAATTTTTCAATCATATTTCATATTCAATACGTTAACAAGTTCGGAACACACTGTATTGAAATACTGTAGTGTTGTTAAGAACGAGTAAAACGCATTGGATATTTTATATGATTCAATTGTAGAACAATGAAATGAAATAAATGAATTATTGAAATTATAGTGTACTTATTTCTGTGTGATAAATAAATGAATGGATGTGTGTATGTAAAATGAAAGAGAAGATTATGGAATAAATCGAAGAAATTGGGTAAGCATTCGCCGTAAGTACAGAAATTGCATGTTTCATTTTTACCTTGATGCAAAAATGTAGTAAGTGTTATGGCTTATATAAATCTTAGGCAAGCTTATGTAAATTGATTTTTTTTACCAATTTAGAAATGAATTTTTCATACGGGAATGTAAATTTAGAAAAAAATGTACACAAATTTATATGTATATATAACTGTAGGCTAAGTTGGAAGAAATTGAGCACAGCATAGCTGCAGGTCCCTCAACCCCTCTTAAAGCAGAACATTCGTCTCCGGTGGTTATGGTGACACCATCGAAATGGACACCAAAAACACCGCAACCGCCTCCACGGCAAACACCAGAAGAACTTAAGACTTTCATCGCGAGGAGAAACATATCAAAATTAAAGGACTACGCAGAAAAGTTACAGCTAACGAATATACACAATCACTCGGAATCGGAAATAAAATATTTGACTGGCCAGCCGAAAGTAACATGCCTTCTCCTAATCCATTCCATTGAACCATATACAGACAAACATATAAATCTTAATGCCACACAATGTTTTTTTATTACGATGATGAAACTACGGTTAAATCTCGACTACACGTATTTGGGATACCGGTTCAGAGTTGATAGACGGACAATTAGCCGAATTTTTCATAAATGTGTAGATATACTCTACATAATACTAAAACCGTTTACGGTATGGCCGCAGCCAGAAAAAAATTGTGGCATGCATACCACAATGTTTTAAATCGTTTGGCCAGAAAACTGTTATTATAATTGACTGTTTCGAAATTAAAATAGAGAAGCCTGGTATGCCGAGTGAAGCAGTCGGCACATGGAGCAATTATAAAGAGTCAAACACGGTAAAATATCTAATAGGTTTGTTTCACACACGTGTTATAAAATATTTACGTACATAATCTACATAGATATATATATATATATATATATATATATATATATATATATATATATATATATATATATATATAATTTTTTAGGTATTTTACCAACAGGGTATATAACATTTATTTCGAAAACTTACACGGGAAGGTCCAGTGATACATATATAGCAGAACATTGTGGTATACGGCCAGGGGACATTGTGCTGGCAGACAAGGGGTTTCACATCAAGGAATCCCTTGCTTTATATTGCGCGGAATTGTACCAGCCAACATTCGTACGAGGTATTACTGTACATAATATATTTATTATTTCTCCTACTATATATTATTGTTCTCTGCAGGAAAGAAACAATTACACCCAAAAGAAGTAGAGTATACTCGTAAAGTAGCAAACGTTCGAATCCATGTCGAGAGAGTGATTGGACATATACGGCAAAGCTACAAAATTATGAGCGACACTATACCCATGACCTTCCTTCAAGAAATTGATCAAGATGGAAATTCCATAATGGACCGGGTAGCTGGTGCATGCTGTAGTTTAATAAATATGAACAATAAAATTATGTGAGTATGTTTTAAATTTGAATATATATTTAAAATGTATGAATTACGATAAAACCATTTACAAAACATGCATTTAAATATTACAAGCTACTTCATACCATACTAAATAATTGTTCGCTTCAACGGGACGATTAGTTGACGTCGAAAATCTGAAACAAATATAAAATAATAATACGTCCATTGTTATTTTTTCTAAAGGTGCGTACTGACTTGAGCATTTTAATCCGAACGAGCAGAGTGCGCACAAACGAATTTGACAAGTATGTACGTGTCTCGGAGCCGAACAGAACGCGCCAAACATTATCCATCGGGTGTCGGTAAATCGTACTTGCTCAAAGAGATTTAGTTGTTCGCTGGTGCGCAATTTGTACGGGTGTTTGCTGCATTCGTAGCGTTCGCGTCGTTTGGATTGTTTGTTGGCTGGGTAAGTGCTTTAAAATACGTTTAAATTACTATGTATCGGTATATTACCCTTCTATTCAATAAAATAAACCAAAATTAGAGCGCGGAAGCAAGGATTTGTGTTGATTTTATGAGTTTTTATAGTAAAACGTGTTATTCGTTGTCATGCATGTCACAATGAAAAATTAACGAATATTTCAAGGAATTTGTGATTACATAGACTTGTATAAGCAGTTGGGGTGTTTCATATTTGATCTCAGACTCGCGCAACCATTAATTTGGAGGTTACAACAGAACTATTTTTGTCCAACATTAAATTCCAGCCCCGCCTTCACCCCAGTTAAAACCACGGTTAATATAGTACTTGCTGTCCCTGAAAAGTTAGGGGTGTTATATTAAGAGTTGCCACTCAATATTATGTTAAAATAAAAAATAAAACTTCCGCGCTCTAATTTAATGTTTTATATGATATTTTACATAAAATAGAGCCCATTAAAAATGCATTTTAAAACTATTACCTCATCTGAATACCGCCCTGTTTGTTTGACTTAGTTTTAATTTACGATGGAGTGGAGCAGAGAAAACTGCTTGCAGCTAATTGATGAATATGAAAAATATCCAATATTGTGGAATCCTTGTCATGGGTTATATTACAATAAGGGAAAAAACACGATGCCTGGGTAATTATTGATAAAACTATGGGATGTGGCGCAGGACAGGCGAAAAAAAAAATGGAAAGCATGCTTGCCAGCTTCAGAAGAGAACAAGGCAAGGGAAAAAAATCTGTAGAAACTGGCAAAGGTATTTTTCTTCTACAAATATCGTAGATAATTATTTTGTTTTCTCTATAACAGGCAGGCATGAAATTTATATTTCGAAGTGGTTTGCGTTTACACGTATGGCGTTTCTATTGGACAGAGATGAACCAAGAGATACATTAGATTCCATGGAGGTATGTATATGAAAAACTATCTTTTTGACATCTATACACATTTTATTTAATTCGGGAAATCCGAAAGCAAGCACAGTGTACAGTTTTCAAGAACAATAAAAAAATATGATGAATGAATAAAATAGGTATATGTGTTACGGTAAATTTGATTAATCGGAGATTATTAATAATTACCGGCTATTAGTGTTGGTGAATTTGATTAAAAATAATAAAGGGTCAAAAATGAATAAGTATAACAATAATAACCTCCTCGAGTTTCCAAGAGTGAGTTCTGTGCGTTAGGTGACGTTATTGTTGGTAATAAGTATGTATAGTAGGTGAATCACAATAACCGGTAATTATTAATAATCTCCGATTAATCAAATTTATCGTAACGAGTATGATTATTAAAAAATGAAAAATTATTATATGAATAAACACTTTATATCCTATTATTCAACAGGTACTGAGCAAAATCAGTACGAATTTCTTTCGCATTGCTTGATGCCTTGCGTGGTATATTCCCAATAGGAATAAATGATGTTTCAGAATTGTTTTCTAATCTCCAACTGCCAGGAATTAAATTGCCATGCTTGTCTTCTTGGTCAAAGGTTCCTTGGGGCGTGTAAACATTTCTAGAACTGTGGCTCTTTCTGAGAAAATTGTGTAGACAAACAATTGCCATTACAATAATCTGAGCCTTTTCTGGCTCTAATAACATCGTCTTTCTGAGTACTCTAAAAACTGCAGACGAAATTCCGAAGGCATTTTCTACTATTCTTCTTGCGCGACTAAGACGAAAATTGAATACTCTTTCAATTGTCCCCTTTCCATGCATTCCCGAAAATGGCTTCATTATGTGCTTTGTTAAAGGAAATGCCTCGTCGGCTACAAAAACGTACGGCATATTCTTATTCAGGCCGCATAACATTGAATCTTCAGGCAATCCTAGATTATTCTTCTCTAATTTCTTAAAAAGTGATGTATGTTTGAAGACTATCTGTAACCATTCTTCGGGGGTTGCAGGAAAATCTAAAAATGATTAAAATAAACATGCATCTTATTTTACATTCTTAATTATTTTTTATTTTTATCATGCTTTTATACATGTAGTCTATGTTTGCTTTAGGAAGAGGAACCACCTGACGTTGATCCTGAAATTGTAGAAGTACCAGAAATTGTAGAAGTACCTGAAACTGTACAAGAACCTGAAAGTGTACACGAAGAAAATAGAGAGGGTGCAGCTAATACACGGACAAATAATGAAATAGACCCGAAAATCCTTCAAACTCCACGTCATTCAGGACACATAAAAACCAAACGAAAAAAACTTTCTGACTCAGCGGAAGATTCGAAAATCAAATAAGCTTTTGACATTCTCAAAAGTGCGTCTTCCAATAAATCGCTGAATGCGGATGAATGTGGCGTCTATGGGCAACATGTCGCTCACAAATTAAGAAGCTATGCTAAGAAGACAAGAGACATAGTCCAACATCGCATTAATACAATACTATTTAGTGCTGATATGGGACAATTAAACAGTAATGAAATAAACAATCTTCCGCTTCGAATTCAAGTTCCTCCATATATTCTCTATAGCCAAACCAATCTTCAGCTTTTTCCACATCTAATACATTCTCACTTGCCCAATCAGTTGCTGGTTTACCTGTACCCACCCCTTCACCACAATCGAATGAATCTCAGCAGTCTATGGATTCTACTGTCACTGAATCCCAAGTAGATTTGGTTTCAGTGTATTATAAAGATTGGTAAATTTGTTTAAACTTATGATGTTTTTGTTTGTTTGTTTTGTACAAATCTAGGTTTAATAAAAAGCAAATATGTAATATAATTAAATTTTACCTTTATGTGTTCCTTTAGTTCCTTAATTAGAGCGTCGCAAGTTTCTGCAATTATGGTACGTATGCACTGTTTTGATATCTTGAACAAATATTGTAAACTGCTGAACGAGTCTCCTGTAGCTAAAAAAACGCAGTGTTATAGCTAAACGATCTTGAACAGGTATAGCCCTTCGAAATGTTGTGTCTTGTTTAGCAATTCTGGGCCCCACAAGAGAAATTAGTTTTTCAAAATCTTCTGCTGTCATACGCGTAAATTTTTTTAAATGTCCGCTATCCATATCTCTTTATAACGTCATATTGGGGTGTATTCTGTAAGGAAACTGTTAATTTTAAACAGTGTGTTAAAAATAAACTTGCTGTTAAAAAATATTTTGAATTCTGTAACTATAGGCGATCTCGATTAAGATCGCAGCGCCGAAACGGTGGGTTAAGGAAATTGCCAGATAGACATACACAAGGAACATACCCATTGACTGAGACATTATTGCTGTTGAAAATTCACGTTTTTTTCTGAATTCCGTGTTTATTTTTATATATTTAAACAGTAAGTTTGTTGTCAAATTATTTTACATTTTTACCTTCCGTCACCTTTAGGTAAGGAAGGTATTGTCTTTGGTCAAAAAATTCGGTGGTGAGTTTTTGATGAATAAGCACGTTTTAAGGTCCCTAGAATACGATTTTACTATTTTTACGATGATGTCTGTATGTGTGTGTGTGTGTGTATGTATGTATGTATGTATGTATGTATGTGTGTCTGTGTGTGTGTGTGTGTGTGTGTGTGTGTGTAACAAAATTTTCGTCTACAATAACTCTAAAACTACAATTCCAAAAATTATAATTCTTTCGTATTCCTCTTCGTTGCATCCATATGAAGAGCTGATTAGATTTTGGTTATAATTGGTCAACCGGAAGTACCCTTATTTGAAGATTTTAACAGTTTTTCTTGAAAAAACGATGTTAAATATCATTTTTTCACATTTAATGTTATTATAAATATTAAAGATCATTGTATTGTCTATACGATTTGACTGCATTTTATACTTAATATTAAATGGATATAGAGTTAAAAAATTATAAAGAAATTAAATTTCATAAAGTAGACATAGCTATGAAAACAGTTACTATATTATGAAAATTCTGATTGAAAGATGTCAGTGTCAATTGACATATGTGTAGTATATTTGTGTTATATTATAATTTTACTGGAAATTTAGGCTTTTTTACTCGAAACTTTCTGTATGGAATTTGTATAAAGTACATACAACGATCGACAGGTAATGTACGTATAAGAAATTTAGAATCTTTTACAAGGAACTTTCTGTATACTATTTTATAGAAAATATATAGGCATTTACGACGAAAATTCTACCGGTAGATACCGCATCTACCGACTGTGTTCGAAAATACGACTGGTAAAAAGTTACCGTGTTCGAAAATTGTACAATATCTACCAGATCCATCTACCGGATTCATGAAGAATCTAATCTCAAAAAAGGTAGTGATGCAAAGTGAAGTGCACGCGTTAGAAGTGGAAATGTGTTCAAAGTATGACTCTGCTCAGTTTGTTAACTACATCAAATTTCTAACCTGTTACAAATTTTCAATTTTTTTTTATAGGTTATGGATCTACCCTGTTTACCACTTGCGTATTTAAAATATTGATTCCGGTAGCTATAACCTGATAAACAGCTGTTTACTGGTAACAGTTCACCGGTAGAATTTTCGTAAGTGCTTCATATAACTGACGGAAGGTAATGTGCTGGCCACATCAGATTTTTTTAATATTATTTTTGTATTTAGTACCTAACTGTACTGTAATTTTGAAGTTTTTGTAGTTTATGGAATTTAATAATCTCTCTTTTTCCCTTGCTCAATATTTTTCGTAGATGGGAGGTAGGGTAGATGTCCCTGTTGTGGCCACTGTTCCGGTTGTAGCCACCTACGAATTGATTCGCGCATATTTTCCTTGAAATTTGAAATAGCCAATAACGTTTAAATTCTCCCCCTTCCTTAATATTCTGCAGTTCGACTATGAGGCGCAAGTCTTCCTAAACTTTTTCCGTTAGTTTAAAATAGACCTTTGTGTGGTGCGGTGCGTGATAGCGTCCGTTTTAATAGCAAATTCGTTAAGGAACACGAGGTAGGTACAAGACCTTTTTTTTATTAAATTCGATATGATTGAGTGAAGAATGGGTGTAACTTGATTTTTATAGATTCTATTATATGATTTAAATAATTTAGATAACGTGTTTAACCTATTAGTATTTAAAATAACGGTGGCCACTAACGGAACAGAAATTCGCTTCGCGCGCTAGTTGTAGCCACTCGGTGGCCACAACTAGCGCGCGAAATCCAGTTGTGGCCACCTATTAGAATGAAACGATAGATAGCAATTTTTTTGAAATAGAAAAGGAACATAAATTGTTTTTTTTTCAGAAATGATATAAATTAGGTACTATGACTTCACGAAAACTTTTCCAATATCCTGAAAGTGCTATTCAAGGTGCTCTCGCAGCAATAAGGGAACAGGGCATGCCTGTAGCTACTGCATGCAAAAAATATAATGTTCCTAGGACTTCTGTGAGAAATAGATTAGATGGCAAAACTGCAGATGACTGTCGACGAGTTGGTCCAGACTCTGCATTGGGAGCAGAAACAGAAAGAAAACTTGTAAAATGGATCCTTGATTCTGCTGAAAAGGGCTTTCCAATTAATAAAGAAGGCCTATTGTATTCTGTCCAAAAACTAGTGGAGGAATGCAATATTGATGTAAAGTTTCCCAATAATATGCCCGGGAGAAAATGGTTCGATTCGTTTTTGAAACGTAATCCGCAAATTAGCAAAAAACAGGCGGAATTTATAAATAAAGCGAGAGCTGCAGTTTCTGAAAAGAATATACGATATTGGTTTAAGGAAACCAAAGAACTTTTAGGACAGGATGTTGACATTTTAAAGTATCCGAATCGTGTATTTAATATGGACGAAACTGCAATTTTTCTGTCGCCCAAAGGTACGCTAGTTCTTGGTCCCAAAGGCAAGAATGTGTACGACGTCGGTAAGTCTGATAAAGAAAATGTAACAACGCTGATAACAGTGAACGCAGAAGGAATGATTGCGCCCCCACTTACCATTTATAAGTTTAAACGCTTACCGAAAGCATATGCAGACACCGCTCCTAAAAACTGGTCTATAGGTATTTCAGACACTGGGTGGATGCAAAGCAAGCAGTTTTACGAATATTTTGCGAACGTCTTTATAAAGTTTTTGGAATCCAGTACTATTCCTACCCCAGTTATTGTGTTTGTAGATGGTCACGCTTCACACTTATCCTTGCACCTAAGCAACCTCTGTCGAGCTCACAGTATTATTTTAATTTGCCTTCCACCGAACACTACACATCTTCTACAGCCCCTCGACGTTGCCTTCTTTTTTCCTTTAAAGCAGGCATGGAAGAAAGTTACTAAGAAATGGTTGTATGAGCATGAAGGAAGGGGCATCGAGAAGAAAGATATTCCTACTGCATTAAATTCAATTTTAACACATCAAGACTTTTCCAGATCTATTATATCTGGCTTCCGTACCTGTGGACTATGTCCGTTTGACGACAATGCCCCTAATTATGATAAATGCGTTAAGAAGCCATCATCAAATCCAAATATGGAATTAATGCAAGAATCAGAGAAGAATGAAAAAATGCACCATTTTCGCTTTTTGGAAGAGCAAATAGATCCTTCTTTATTGCAAACTTTTAAGAATACCTACCACACTGAATATTCCTGGAAAGGAGAAGAACGATTTTTGGAGCTTTATAATTTATGGCGACTTATTAAAGAAAATGTTGACCCAGAAGCACACTTAAACATACCTTTGGCTTTCGAAATGAATGATGAACAGGATTTGTTTATTATTGATTTTCCAGAATTTTTAAGTCAAAACCTACCCAATGAAGACACCATCGAAACTATAACTTCAAACGAAAATGAAATTATCACTTCAATCGAAAATCAAAAAAAAATTATCGAGAATAAAATTAATGCACTGCAAGATAGTGGTATTCCAAACCCATCCAATGAAGATACAGGTGATAACATGACTGCAGGCGAAAATCAAATCAATATACTGCAAGGCATAACAAATACACCCAATAAAGACGCGGCCGAAAACATGTCGTCAAATGAAAATCAAATTAATATACTGCAAGATCTTGTAATTCCAAATCAAACCAATGAAGTTATCACCGAAACCACGACTTTAAACAAAAATAAAATTAATATACTGCAAGATATTGCTATTCAATCAGCTCCTGGAAAATGTGAAGGCATGAGCACTAGTAAAGATTTGAGAATGTTAAAGAAAAGAACGGTAAGTGATGTACTAAAAGATGTGAGAACGTGGCCAGAAGAAATTAATAATGCGGAGAACATAAAAAGGAGAAAAAATAGTCTTCCTTCAGTGGTAACATCAGATAAATGGGTAGAAATTTTGGAAGCAAAAGAAATTACCAAAGAGAACATTGCTAAAGAAAAGGTTTTGAAAAAGCAGTTGGCTCTACAAAAGAAGAAAAAGATTGTCACCGAAAAGACTAAAAAACGAAAGACTGCTATAGAAAAAACTATTCAAGCAGAAAATACTACTGCAGAAGAGAAAGCCATAGAAGAGACTACCAAAGAAAATACAACCAATGGAGAGAGCACAAACGAAATATTAGAAAAAGCCAATAAAAGACTAATTGCTAGCGAAGAAACTACGGAACTAATATTGGACAATATTGAACAAATTCTTATCGAAGAAATGGTTGACAAAACTAAAGAAGAAATGGTTGACAAAACTAAAGAAGAAATGGTTGACAAAACTAAAGAAGAAAAGAGTTTTGGAGTGGGTTCATTTGTGATAGTCACATATGACAACGCCTTATTTCCAGCCAAAATTGTTAACGAGGAGAATGGTGAATTCTATTGCTGTGCAATGAAGAAAAGTGGCACAAATCATTGGAAATGGCCCCATCCACCAGACCTTATCTGGTACAAGAAGGAAGATATTGTCTTGACAATAAAGGAACCCCTTCTTATCAACGCAAGAGGCGCCTACGAAGTACCGGAAATTAAATCTCTCTCGATCTAGTAATCTCTTTTTCATTCAGTCATTTTTATTTTATACTTACTATTTTAAACTTACACCTTTAATGTAGTTACCTGTCATAATAATATTTTTTTTAATAAAATGTTCTAGCTACCTATGCATTCGTTTTATCATTAAAAACTCTAGTGGCCACAACTGGATCATACCCTGGCCACAACTGGTACAAAGGTGGCCACAACTAGCAAAAGTGTATCTGGTTCACATTTTATTTAATCTTTCTCTCTTAAGCATATGCTTTTTGAATCTTCTGTCTCTTTCAAAATCAGTAATAGTCACCGTTTCCATCAATATACTTTATATAAGAAACAGCTTTGATGTTAGCAAACAACCTTTACACAAAGATGAAAAATTGCTTAAGGTGGCCACAACCGGGACATCTACCCTAATAATATTTCAAAAAGGATAAAATATGAGGACGAGGAAGTTTTCAAATCTAGACATATTATTTTATGCGGTGTGGTAAATGAGACCATAACAAATGCAAATGATATACCGACACATGTACTATGTTTGCAAACATGTACTTTGCAGTCTGCCCCTCATACTATTGAAGGGAACTTTAAATATATAGTAAAACTACAAAGAACACTATTTGCCGTAATTAAATCACTCAATGTTAAGAAATTCGGTGTGTTAACTTGTATTGCAAAGTTGCGAAACGATTTCTTATTTTGCACACTTGGTTGCTCGTTAATTAAATCTAATAATGCTTTTAGCTGCAATCATTTCGTTTTCTGTTCTTTCATTTGTGTCCAAGAGTTCTGGCTCTGGATCATGCATCAATAATTCATTTAATTGCGCTTATTTATCTTATTTCCTAGCCCTTTCTTCCCTGTCTTTAGATGGAATTTTGGATGGAAAAGAAGACTGTGGCACTTTACAAGTGGGTATTGCAGTTTTTTCTAACGTCGAAGTTTACTTTCATTAGTAAATTTAAAAAAAATATTTTCGATGAAATGAAAGCTGCAAACTTTCATGTAGGGACTTCGATTTTTGTCCATTCTCAGATTTATGTATTTTACGCTTATTAACTAATTCTTCACGAAACACTACTTTTTCTAATTATTCTGTCTAATGGAGAAAGAATGAAAATATAAATTTGGATCTTTCTTTATCCACGAATTACACTGTGGAACACAGCAATAATAATTTGATTTTGACATAATACAAATAGATGGATAAATACACGAAATTTGTAGCGCAGCGCATATAAAGGTTATGACTTATGTTTGTTTATGTCTATCTGAGAGCTTCCAAAATCTGCCTCAAGATGGTATATCGCTTAGGAAGAGTTGCCTATCAATTCTGTTAGAATTTTAACACCCGTGTTACTGCGTAGGGTACTGGAAGATGAAGAAAGTAAACGTCAGCGAACTCTGCTACGCAGACGATATGTTCATAGCCGCAGAAACCGAAGCAGATCTCCAACATAATTTAAATATATATAACGAGGAAATGAAAAAGAAAAACCTGACGATAAACAGAGAAAAAACACAAACGATGATCATACACGGCAAAGACGAAAAACACGAGATTAAACTAAACAGTACCAGGCTAGTACAAGTGGATACATACAAATACTTAGGAGTGATAATAAGCAAAACAGGGAAACTAGAAGATGAAATATTAGAAAGAAAAGGAAAAACAGGAAGGCTATTTAATGCAATAAGGACTACGTTCTTAGGAAAGAAAGAAATACCAAAAGAAGTAAAAGTAGAAGTGATCAAGAAAGTAGCTCTACCAGTGTTAACATACGCAAGCGAAACCTGGACAACATCTGGAAAAATAAGAAGCAAAATAGTAAGTTCGGAAATGAGATTCCTAAGAAAGATAGAAGGCAAGACAAGGAAAGACCTAATAAGAAATGAGACATTCAGGACAAAGCTTAAAACAAAGCCCGTGGAACAAATAATACAGGAAGGACAACTGAGATGGCTAGGACATATACAAAGAATGGAAGAAAATAGATTACCTAAGAGAGTTTTTGAAGCGAAACCTATAGGAAAGAGAAGAATAGGACGCCCAATTAAAACCTGGAAGGAAGAAGTCAAAGAAGCGGCAGAACAGAGAGGAATACAATGGAACCAAGTCAGAAATCTAACCCAAAACAGAAAAGCATGGAGGGAATGCTGGAAGCAAAATCCAACACACTAAATTTCACCTCACCCAACAGCCCTACACCTGCAAAGGTAGAAGGGCTCGAGATTAAGTAAGTAAGTGTTAAAATTAGGTGTTAAAATTGTATATTTTAACGTCATTCAAAATCGATGTCTTTAAAATTTTTTCATAATACCATACTGTTAAATGTGCTTTAACAGCACTGTATGCTCAACCGATATATGCATCAAAACAGCCACGGCCGTTATTTTTTATAACAGTACAATTATTAAAAATCATGTGTTCCAAAAAAAAATCGCAGCGTCATGAAATTGTCATGAAGAGCTGTCACCTGTCAACATGCCATAGAAAATAGAATTTTAAGAAGATATTTTATGTTATTATGAAAAATACTGAACGTCACACGGCGTTAATACCTATAACATATGTTTATACAATAAGATTAACACAGCATTTGACTATTTTGCACTTCTAATTAATGAAAATGAAATAGAAAACGAAGGAAAATTACCATGGATGAATATAAAAAAAATATCTTGGTGATATTTAATAAAATATACAACTGTTTTACGAAGTATTTTATTTAATAAGGGTCACCCGTTCCATCGTATATCTTTGTGTATCACAGCGTGATGCCAGTAGGAATATTTAATAAAAGTAATTCGTGAAAGACAACCTTTGAATGGTATACCGAGAGCACGATTTAGATGTATCGTGAAACATAGTTCTTTATTATAATGTAGGTATAAAATGCAGTTAAAAATGGTTATACCTGTCTTGTTCGTCAAACCAACGTAACTTAACATTTTGGAATGTCAATTCTAAGGATCCAGAAGAATAAATTTTACATACCTAATGATAACTTAATTATTTACAATTTCAATTTAATTCATTTTTAATATGGAACCTAAAAATGAGACATGATTATACAGCAGATTTTATTTATTTTCCGAAGGATTATTTCCATTCGTTTTTCTAAAATTTCAAAGTGACAGATTCGCTTATTAAAATTTCAAAGTGACACATAAACTGACGGTTGTTTACTCTTTTTATCATGTTTATTTATTTGTGTTATGGTTACTAACTACATGACTTTAGTAAAGACGTGCCTTTTTCCTGTCTTGTTGATCACTTCATTCTGGTGTTTAACAGACATGTTAAAATTTATTATTTTAACAGCAGTGTCAAATTTTCGTGTAGAGAATATCAAAAAATGAATTTATTGTTAACAGTCATGTTAAAATATAATTTTTTAAAGGCATGTTAAAATTAACAGTTTTTTTTACAGAATATACCCCATTATGCCGTTTTGGATAGAGACGCCTCGTCCACATTCTTTTCGATTTCTTCTTTTCCTTCTTTAATAGTGTAAGTATCAGAAAAAAAGCACCAGCTGCCACTTTCACATCATCCATCTTTAACGAACACTAGTGAAATATGGGAACAAGACAAATACGTCAAACACTCCAAATATCACGAATTGTTTTTCGGACTATTTGTTCAATTTGTTCGTGCGCGCTCTGCTCGTTCGATTCGTTCGGATTAAAATGCTCAAGTCAGTACGCACCTTAAAGTTGCAAACGCAATAATGCAAACCGTGCAAGTTATATATTTCTTGAAACCGAAAACATCAAATAACGGTAAATACATAACAATAATTAATCATTTCCTCCTGTTATTTGTGTATATACATATATGTTGATAACTGAACCAATATCAATAAGTGGTACATATAACAATATTTTATTTTTAGGTAACGTATATATTGTTCGAAATGAATATCCCAGAAGAATCAAACTCGACAAATAACCCGTCCAATAGTAATAGTTATTTTTACGATAGTGACGACGAGAATTTAACAGATTGTGAGGCTGAGGCAAACCCTAATAAAAAAAAGACGATATTCACAAAATTATTTAAAATGCTGGGAAGAAGACAAACAGTTTGCGGGATGGTTGAAACCTAGCAGGAAAGGGGAATACTTTGCATTCTGTGAAGCCTGTCGAATTGATTTTTCATTAAATGCTGGTAAGAGAGATATGGAGAAACATGCTTCGAGACAACGCCATAAAACACTAAGTAATTGTCATTCCAAACAACAATAACTCATGAAAACATTTACTCATGTAAAAAATGTAGAAAATCAAGTTTCATAAGCTGAAATTAGACTAGCTGGATTCATTGCGGAACATAACATAGCTATAAATGTGATAGAGCATGTGCCACAACTATTAAAATCGATGTTCCCTGATTCTGAAATTGCTGCACGTATTAACTGTGGTCGGACAAAAACAACCGCAGTTTTACAAAGAGTAATAGGATTAGAAGCTAAGGAACAATTAGTAGAAATTTTAAGACGAAATAAATTTTCAATTATAATTGATGAATCTACGGACATCAGCTGCACGAAAAATTTGGCAATTATTTGTAGAGTGGCTATAAATTTTGAAATAAAAGATATGTTTTTGGATCTTGTAGAAGTTACTGCTTGTGATGCAAAAACTCTATATGATTCCATAATTTCTGTTTTCACAAACTTAAACATTCCATATAAACAAAATTTAATTGGATTTGCCAGTGACGGTGCGAGTGTTATGATGGGTATTTACAATTCGGTGTCTACATTACTAAAAAAAGAGGTACCGCATTTATTCATAATGAAATGTGTGTGCCATAAACAAATAATAAAAGGAAAAAATAGAAAATAAATTCGCCTTCGTATATGTAACCGTTATTTCGCAGAGGGGAGGTGAGATACTGCTAGGCAGGCGTAGATGGAAAAAGAGAGAAAGTCTAGCATCACAACATATTATAAAAGGAAAAAAGCAGATACGTCTTTCGAATCGGATAATCCATTCGTAAAAAGCACGAAACTAGAGAGAACCCCACCAAAAGAACCCCCCACGGCGAAGCTAGATAGTACCCCACCAAAAGAGCCCCCCACGGCCGGAAACAATATGGATCAGAAAATAGATGAGCTAAATCAAAAAATGACCGAAATAACGAATATGTTTACAACAGTGATAGGAGAAATAAAAACTATACGAGACGAGAATGCTGAATGGAAAAACGAGATTAAAGAAATAAAAGAAAAATTAATACAAAAAGAAGAAAAATGGAATCAACAAGTAGAAAACTTAGAAAATAAAATAGAAAAACTAGAAAAAAAATTAGAAAAAAGGGAAAAACACGAAAAAAGAAATAATTTAGCAATAAAAGGCCTTAATATAAACGAAAAAGACGGAAAAGAAGAGATAGAAAATTTTTTAAAGAAAGAATTACAACTGGAAATAAATTTGAAAGAATATAAAATAGTAGGAAAAGAGAAAAAAGTAGTAATAGCCACAACAAATACATGGGAAGAAAAACAACGTATAATGGCAAAGAAAAGCATACTGAATACGAGAACAGAAACCGGAAAAATCTACATAGATAACGATATGACAGAAAAAGAATTGATGATTCAGAGACGTGTAATAGAAGAGGCAAAAAATTATAAGAAAGAAGGAAGAGAAGTTAAAATAGGATACCAGAAAATCCAAGTGGATGGAAAATGGTGGTTTTGGGACGAGAAGCTAGAAAAATTAATCGATACAAAAAACTAAACAGATACAGGACAGAAACAAAGGATACCGAACATACGCAAAGAAACAGGCCACGAAATAGTCACAGAGACGCTCACAAGGGTATTAAAATTGGATTTTGGAATGTAGCGGGTTTAAATAATAAAGATAAAGATTTTTGGGAATTTTTGGAAGAATTTGATGTGGTAGGGTTGACAGAAACATGGGTAGAGCAAAAGCAGTGGATTTCTATAAAAAATAAATTACCGAAAACGTTCAACTGGGTCGCGATTCACGCAACAAGAACCCATAAAAAGGGCCGAGCGAAAGGAGGTATATTAACAGGAATCAAAATGGATATTAAAGAAATACAACATGACATAGAATATAAAGAACAAATACAAGTAAGAATAATAAAAATTAACAATGAAGCATGGAAAATAATAACTTTGTACAATGACAATAATATTCGAAACGTTCTAAATGAAATAAATAACAAAATACAGAACACGGAGGAAGAATATCTCATAATTGGAGGGGATTTCAATGCCAGAATAGGCGAAGAGGGTGGATTAGTAAATGACTGGGAAGAAAACATCACACCAAGGAAATCAAAAGACAAAGTAATTAACCCACAAGGGAAAACAATGATTCAGATCCTAGAAGAAAAGGGCTGGAACATATTAAATGGAAATTTTGATGGAGACCGGGAGGGAGAGTTTACTTACCATGGCCCGCAGGGAAAATCAGTTATCGATTACATAGTAACAAATCAGAAAGCGATCAGTAAATTAAGAAGAATCGAAGTCGGAATTAGAACAGAATCAGATCATGCACCCTTATGGACCACGTTAAAAGAGGCAAAGGAAGTAGTCCAAAATAAAAGAATAAAATATATCTCAAACTGGTCCAATGAAGGTATAAATGATTTCCAACATAACCTGCACCATAGTTTAAAAGATACCACACACGAAAATATAGATGAATTAGTAGAAGAAATAAAAAAGTGTATAATAAAAAAGAAAATAATAATAAAAGATAATTATACCTGGAATAAATGGTTCGATAAAGAATGCCTCCAAGCTAAGAAACAACTCAGAAAACAACTAAGACAACTACATCGGGGACACATATCACAAACTGAGTATAAAATACGATGTAAAGAATATAACAATCTATGCACGAAGAAAAAAGAAGAATTAAAAGGTAAAGAGGAAGAAATTATAAAAAATATAAAAACAGAACAGGAAGTTTGGAAATATTTGAACAAAGAGAGAAAAATAAAGGAGGAGATAAATACCAATATACAACTAGAGGAATGGAAAAATCACTTCATGAAATTACTAGAGGGGACAAATGATAAACCGATAACGACAATACCAGAGAAAGATACTGATAAAAGAGAGGAAACTATAGAAGAAATCACGTTAGAAGAAGTAAAAGAACAAATAAAAAGACTTAAAAAGAAAAAAGCGGCAGGAGAGGATGGCATAGAAAATGAAGTATGGTTAAACTGCCCAGAAGAAATCATACAAAAAATTACAGATCTTTTTAATAAAATCTGGAGAGGAAACGACTTACCAGAAAGCTGGAAGAAAGGGTTGATTGTTCCAATATATAAATCAGGGAATAAAAATGAAGCAAAAAATTACAGAGGAATAACCCTGTTAGACAGTATATATAAAGTGTTCGCAATGATCATTAATCAGAGATTAAAAGATTCCATTGAGGAAAAAAGGCTATTGCCTGATACACAAAATGGATTTAGAGAAGGGCGAAGAACGACTGACAATATCTATATGCTAAACCATATAGCGAATAGAGAAATCTCAAAGAAAGAAGGAAAATTATATGCTTTCTTCGTTGATCTGAAGGCCGCTTTTGACACAGTCGACAGAGCAGAACTTATGAAAGTATTGGAAAATAAAGGTATAGACAATGCAGTCATACAAAATATTAAAAAAATCTACAAAGAAACAACATCAGTAATTAAAATCAAGGAACAAGAATCAGACAAATTTTGGACGCAAAAAGGACTACGACAAGGTTGTCCATTAAGCCCAACCCTGTTCGCATTATATACGTCAGACCTGGAAAGTTACTTGCAAAGAGAACAAATCGGAGGAGTGGTAATAGGAAGGAGGAAAATATGGTCCTTAGCATATGCGGACGACATTGTAATTCTGGCTCTGACAAAGCAAGGGATGAAGAACCAAATAAAATTATTAGAAAAATACCTTGATAAAAAGAAATTAACTCTAAACAGTGAAAAATCGAAGATTATGACGTTTAAAAAAGGAGGGGGAAAAGGAAAAGAAGAAAAATGGAAATGGAAAGAGAAGGACTTAGAAGAGGTGAAAAAATTTAAATACTTAGGCTATACCTTCCAGCGTTCCAATATAGAAGAGGAGCATATAAATTATCTATCGAAAAAATCCATGGCAGCGATGGCCCAGATCTGGGGATTAGGACAAAAAAAATTCAAAAACAACTTTCCTATCAAAATAATGCTTTTCGATAAAATGATTAAACCGATAATCATGTACAGCGCAGAAATATGGGGATGGACAGAACAACAAAAAATAGAGCGGATACATCAAAAATATTTACGTTGGATTTTAGGGGTAGACCGTAATACCCCCACATACATATTGCTAGAGGAGACGAAGAGATATAACATGAAAGTGGAAAGTTCGCAACAAAATTTGAGGAACGGATAAGAAATTTAGAGGAAGGTAACTTGCTAAAAGAATGCTGGCGGGAAATCAGACAAAAGGAAAGAAATCAACAAGACACCTCCAGATGGGAGAAAGCCCGGAAAAGCTTCTATGAAAGGAACGGGTACTCGACAACTAGTATAGAAATGATGCGTGAAAGAGGAGAAAGTGTGGTAAAGATACTAGAAGAAAAAGGAAAGGAAATACAGACACAAATACAACTAGGCAGAATAAAAGAATCGACATATTTTCCACTATATCAACATCTAGTAACGAATGATAAGCCTCCATGTTTATTGAACTCAAAGGCAGAAAGAATCAAATTAATTGCACGTTTCAGATGCGGGAATGAGACCTCAGAAAATAAATCGTGGAAAACAGAAGAAGAGAAAAAATGTAGAATATGCAAAATAAAAGACGAGTCAATTTGGCACATATTCTATGAATGCTCCAAGAGGAAAGAAGGCAGGAGCTTAACAGTACTCTTAGACGAAACAGGCTCTGGAGAGGAGATCATGAGAATCATTCTCAAAAGAAGAAGAGAAAAGGGACACTGAATCCCGCTGAAAGACAAAAGACGCAGTGGAGGACACCTCAATGATAGAAGAAAAAAAAAATGAGAGACACAATACTAACATAAGGAGAACTGAAGAATACGAATATGCAACACCCAAAGAAAGACGAAAAAAGAAGTTGACGAATACCCGGAAGGAATGGAGACGAAAGAAGAAGAAGAGCCCAGCTGCAATTACTCACCTATTTATAATGTGTGATATGATATATATATATATATATATATATATATATATATATATATATATATATAAGACAATGCAAATATTTAAGTAAATTGTATTAAGATTCAAAGCCCTAGGGCAAGAATAAAGTTATCTATCTATCTATCTATATATATATATATATATATATATATATATATATATATATATATATATATATATATATATATATATATATATATATATATATATACTTATTTTGCAAGAAGTCATAAGCGAACAGAAGAGCTAAAGGAATTTCAACACTTTGTAGATGTGAAACCACATAAGCTTCTGTATACGTCAAAAACGAGGTGTCTGTCTTTGGAAATGGTAATAAAAAGACTGTTATTGGTATTGCTCATACGATGCTTTAAAATTATATTTTGCGAATATGATATATGAATTATCTAATAATGATAGTAGTATAATTACCTACTAGTTCCGCGCTGGAATTCAGACAGTAATTAAGATAATGATCGATTTGTAATTAAGATATCAATAATTGATGTCGTTTTAATTGATTTTTCTTTAATTAACATAATGACATCTTAAATAGTAATTTCAATTATAATTGAGTTTGTCTATTCTAATAAGGTCCTATTAAATTGTAATTTCAAAATGTCATTTTAATTGATTTGGTGGATATCTTGATGTGAGGTTATGATATGAAAATAGGAAATACATATGCATTTATTGGCTAGTTTAGTATCGAAATTCCCAAATCACGAATGAGTTTATTACTGCCATTATCTGTCATTTAAAATTGTATTGTGAAAATATTTTTGGGTAAACGATGATGTTTGAATATTTGCTAATGTCATAATTATTTTCGTATGGATTTTAAAAATGTCCAGTATCTGATGAGATATTAACTGTCCCATTAACTATCACTTAAATTCTAATGGGAATATTTTGTGGAAATGATAATTGCGTTAATGACGTGATTCTTAAATCTATTTGTAAAACTAATGATACTTTGAGTAATATAGAAATTTTGGGTAATGATATACTAATGTTAAGAAAATTTGTATATTATATATGTTAATTATTCTTTTACTTGCGAATAATGGGTTTCTTATACAACAGAGATTATTTGTGGTAATAATTTAGATTCTGAACTAGGTAATCGGATTTCATTTCTGAGTCTATCTTGCAGTCTAGACGATGACTTTTGAAATTTGAAAGAAACAGGTACCTAGTTAGATTTCAATGTAGAGCTATTATATTGAAGTGTCGTCTAGACGACGGTATTAAAAGATTCATTACGGGATATTAGCTTGTATAGATTTCAAGACTTTATGCTTCGTATCGACTAGATGTTAGAATAAATTAAATATTCATTACGATCTATTAAAGATTCATTATGCCCTATTAGTTTTATATGATGTTTCATTATGTTAAAATTTTCTAGACATTTTAGCATCGGTTGCATAATTGCAGCGCCTGTAAAAAAGAGAGCCGAAAATATATTTAGTTAGTATATATTTGGTTTTCTTGTCGTGTGTGTGCTAATATTTTACTATTTCGCTATGTCGTCTAACAAAGTAGTTATTTTAAGTGATGTTTTAATCAGACCGGCGAATTCGCTCGCAAGCAACGGTCTTATGGAAGACATCGCCCCTTTGAGTTTTCCTGAAAGAAATGAAATTTCCTCTAGAAAACGAAGATTGGCAGCGTCAAGCTGTGCTACACCTGATAATCTTGAAGTATGCCAATCAGAAGAAGTTCCAGTCAGCTCCCAAAATATATTGGAAATGGCAGTTGTTTGCGGACCTTACGGAAGATGAAAATGAGTCGGTACCCAATACCGCTTCTACGCAGTTTTCGGTCCAAGGTGAAGATGTGAGACGAGAAGATGATGATGATGATTCGATTATTGTCATCGACAATGATGATAGTGTTGGTATAGAAGCAGAAGAAGAACCTTACGGACAGCGTCTGGAAGATTGTTATGAGGAGGAACTCGTTATAGAAGAAGAAACTCATGGCCAGCGTCTAGACGATTTCTACGAGGAGAACGAGGAAGAACTCGTTAGTTCTCAGGACGATCTGAAGAAATTAGATTTAATTTCAGGATCGGCTGAAATAACAAGTTTCACATTTCCTTCCAACAAAAGTACGAGGGATAACAATGATCGGCTCCTTGATGTCTACCCGATTCCTTTGGACCGTGAAAGACGGATATTCATCACTATAGATATTAATCCCGTGCCAACGCCGCGAGTAGCAGTGCGACTTGTAGGGTCGGTAGTAAATAAAAATTTTATAGATATTAAAGACTTTAAGAATGTAATTCAATATTTAAAAAATAAGGGACTTAAAGTTAAGTGCAGTGAAATGGACTTAAAAAGAGAGCACCAGGTAAAAGATGTGGAATTTAGTGTACTGCCCAATGAAAAAATGAGGTACAGAACAAACCGCGAGTACATAGTGCTGAACAAAGAACATATTTATAATTTAATAAAGTTTGAACTACATATTTTAGATGTAATTGAAAAATATGCTGAAAAATATGATAATTTGTTCACGTGCTATAAACAATTATTACAAACAGTCGCTATTAACAGTCTTAAATATAAGGTAGATTTAAGTAGTAGCTTACACAATTTTATTTATTTAGAAAATAAAACTTTTGCAAATATTTTGAAGGAAATGTATCTATATTATAATATTAAGTTTAACAAAGATGTGTAATGTGTGTCTGTATTCATAATCCGAGAAGGAAAATATATAATATGATTTTTATGAAATACATACATCTTTATTTCTATTTACTATTTACCCAAACAATAACTTTTGTATGATCTATAATAATAAAATAAGTTCAACAAAGATGTATCTGTATTTATAATATGAGAAGGAATATACATATATATATATATATATATATATATATATATATATATATATATATATATATATATATATATATATATATATATATATATATATATATACACACAGGGTGTAAATGAAATGTAAATTTAACCAGTAATGTAACTCGACGAGGGCAACAATATTTCTCAATAACTTTTTTATCTAAGTCTTTCAGATTTTGAGTTAAAATTCTTTAAAGATTTGCTACATATTTCGGCGCGCGCCCATGGCGAACAAATGGCTGCTGTCGTATTCAAGTGAGATACAAACAGCTCAAAAATTTTCGATTATCGGTTACACTTACAGTCACAGTAACTAATAAACGAATCAACGGAAATAACATTTATTATTAATTAATTCGTAATAGTACAATTTTTAAAATAAATTTAAATTTTGGATAAGAAAATTATAAAGTTTTGTACTAAACCAGGCTTTAATCATCTGTGAATAGAGGAAGACAAGGAGGAACGAGGGGAGGAAGAGCAAAGCATAGTTATTAGGTTATGAGATGATTATTTATCGTCGACAAATCATAATAGTTTAAATACGTTATTCAAAAAATGTAAGTACAAACTTTTGTCCATTTAAACGAGGTACATGAGTACCAATAATTAGTCGTCCATTTATTGTTCCCGCTCAAACATTTTTTAATGAAAATTTTTACAGCATTTTCGTCTGTTGAAATGTGTATTGTGCATAATAAATACACCTTCCCAAGTAAATTCAGTCTCATTAATGAACATTATGAGCCATTCCCAAAATCGAAGTCTGCTGAAAACATTGATCTTTTTGCACATGATATGGATACAACTGTTGCTTTATTTAAAATTGTCATATGTGACACTTCGTATTGTGATAAAGATGTACAAGATTAACAAATGTGCGAATATTAGGAACAGTATGATTTGGAAACGCTCCGTCTAAATGCGTTGGCAACTTTATAATACTATCTTTATATCAACCACAAATTAAAATGTAGTAAAGATACGAATAAATAAATAAACCATAGGTAAGTAATTACAATATCTGTGTACTCGCTATTTGTAAACGCAAGCATTTTGACAGAATTTTACCTGATAAACAAGTTTATTACTAGTGTCAAAATATAATTGCAGCAACTGACAAAACTGTCAATTGCTAAAACATAATTTTTCATAGCTATTGCTACTGCATTCAATTATTAGAAAAATACGTGGAACGACTCGTCAATTTACGGGGTGGTAAAAATGCTAAAAAAATATGCGATTTCGAAAAAAGTTATTAAGAAATATTGTTGCTCTCGTCGAGTTACATTACTGGTTAAATTTAATGCACTTATTTTATTTACAGCCTGTATATATATATATATATATATATATATATATATATATATATATATATATATATATATATATATATATATATATATATATATATATATGTATTATTATTTCTATTTACCTAAACAATAACTTTTACAAATATTTCAAACATTTACGAATGAACAATAGACAGGCATTTTGAAAGGAAAAGGTCTTGGGATTATACAGGTAGTTTTCTGTTACCTATATAATAGAAATAAAATGAGTAAATTTTTTGTTAGTCTGATTCTAGCATTTACGAGATATGGCTAGTAATTATAATAACAGTGTTACACTTCGTGATGAAATAGAGGAGCCGGAAAATTTAAATAATTTTTTTTAAATTTGTAATGTTATTTTACGTGAAAGTTTACAAAGTGGTAGTGGATATGTGAAAGACGCAGATGAAATTGAAGAGCAGGAAAATTTTAATAATATTATATACCAAAATCAAAGTGAAGTAGAAGCACAAGAAAATTTAATTGACATTTTTAAAACATGTGATTATATTATACGTGAAAGTTCAAAAAGTGATAGTGATTAGGAAAATGTACAAAGCGGCAGCGGCTATGTACAAGACACAGCTAGTGTTGAAAATGAATTTTCGCGTTTCGAGATAATATCGGATATCGAAAAGCATACAAAACAATTTAATGTATCAGGTAGAAGAATTACGTTTTCCATACATGATCCGCCCGAGGGTGAAAATACTATTAATTGGTTCCATGACGGCCTTGAAAATGTAGTGGATTATGCATTGAACCCAGCTAATCAAAGTGATTATATTGGATTCATGTTTTTTACTCCTCGTCTGGAACATGGACCTGCATGGCTAAGTTTCCGCAGAGCTGATCAGATACATATGGACGTTGTATGGACATCTTTACAAAAAAATTACAAAGTAATAAGGAGGTGTTTTCCGATGGGAGATTTACCAGTGAGATGACCAAAGTGACAGTGCCTTCTGGTTTGGGGAAAGTACGAGGTCACGGTTTACCCTACGCGGAATTTTGCAGGCGGAAAAATGGAGTAATAGAAATAAATAACGCCGATAATTTATGCCTACCTCGCGCACTAATTGTTGCAGTTGCGCTATTGAATAAAGATCCTTGTTTTAAATATATTGTGCAAAACACTCACGGTACACAGACTGACAGGGTTCGTGAATTGTTACAAAAATCAAAAATCAATATATATGACGCTGGAGCTGGTATTCCCGAACTTGCAGAATTTCAACGGTATTATACTGTCTACAATATTTGTGTATATGAGTATAATAGCAGAGGAAAGGTGATTTTTGAAGGTGCAAAAGGACAAAATCTACCAAGATTGAACCTTTTGTATCATCAAATCATTTTTCTGTAATTCGTAGTTTAACAGAAACATTCTGTTGTAAGTATTTTTGTGAACTATGTCATGTTCCCTATAATATTAGAAATGGACACAGTTGCGAATACACATGTCGTTACTGCAAATTTTCTCCAGCATGTGTTCCAACACCTCAACTTACAAAATGTTCTGATTGTAATAGAGAATTTAAAGGACAGCAATGTTTTAATAATCATTTCAAGTCAGTATGCAAACAGCTAAAAAATGTGTTAAATATTTAAAGCTATACAGGACTAATAATAAAAGACAACATTTGTGCGGTGAAGTTTTCTGTAAATTGTGTGACGATTACAAAAACCCCGGCCATCTGTGTTACATGTTAAAAGACAGGACTGAAATAAAAGGTAATACTTTATTTTTGTATTATGATCTTGAGACGCGACAAGAAAAAGACTGCGGTGAAAACAAAGAACATGAAGTTAATTTATGTGTTATTCAGCAATCATGCTCTAACTGCAGTGACATTGAAGATATAAAACAGCTATGTAACTCATGTGGTATTCGTGAGCATGTATTTAAAATTGAACCTATTAAATTTTTTTCTAAATTATGTTCTTTTAGCGCGTACAAGCTTTTCGTCTATTGTCTGTATTGCTCATAACTCTAAATCTTTCGATTGCCAATTTATATTAAAATATTTAGTTTAAGAGCTTAATGTTAAACCGAAAGTAATTTTAAATGGAAATAAAATAATGGTGTTACAAGTAAATCATATTAGACTCAGATTCACTAAATTATCTCCCCATGTCTTTAGCGTAGTTGCCAAAGGCTATGGATTTACCGCCAGCACTTAAAAAAGGATATTTTCCGCATTATTTTAATACATTAAATAATCAAAATTATGTGGGACCGGTAACATCTCCTGAATATTATGGGGTAAATACAATGTCTGTTGATGCACGACAAAAATTTCTGGACTGGCATAACGAGCAGGTACATAATAATACTATATTTAATATGGAGAATGAAATCGTTGAATATTGTATTAGTGATGTAGATATTATTCGTAGAGCATGTATAAAATTTCGAGATACATTTATTAAGGATTGTAAAGTGTGTCCTTTTACGGAGGCTGTCACCATAGCTTCATCATGTAATCATGTTTTTCGGCGTTTATTTTTAGAGCCTGATACAATAGGTATTATACCATTGCGAGGATATCGCATGAAAGACAATCAATCCAAAATTGCGCTTAAATGGTTAATACATCAAGAAAATACGCGTGGAATTCATATTCAACATGCTGGACATGGGGAGGAATCTGTAATCGGGAATTATTTAAAAGTTGATGGATATTATGATAGAGAAAAGTTAGTTTTCGAATTTTTAGGCTGTTTTTGGCATGGTTGTATAAATTGTTACAAAACTGGGCGAGATAAAGAAGTATTTAATAGTTCTAAAGAAACCTTAGAAAATATATATGAAAAAACAATGAATAAATTAGACAAAATTGAAAATTTAGGATACAATGTCATTAGCATTTGGGAACGTGAATTTAAAAAACAATTAGCAGAGGATAAATTTTTAAAAACTCAGCTTGATACCCATGCTCTTTTAAACAATTTACCTTTAAATCCAAGAGACGCGTTGTTTGGTGGCAGAACTGGGAATACCTGTTTATACAAAAATCTGAAAATAATGAAAGAATAAAATATGTGGATGTGTGCTCTCTAAACCCCTATATTTGTAAATATGGCAAGTATCCTATAGGCCACCCAGAAATTTTTGTAAGAGACGAATGCAATTTATGATGCCCTAATAACAATATAGATGAAGTAGAGGGTTTAATAAAATGGACCGTTTTACCCACCACAAATCTGTTTCATCTGGTACTGCCACGAAAATCAACTGCGAAACTTGTTTTCTTTATGTAGAACGTGATGTGGTCAATTAGAGCAAAATAATTGTGTACACAATGATAGAGACAATTTATGGGTACTTTTATTTAATTATAAAATTATTAAAGTGCACGAAGTTTGGCAATATAAAGTAACTACATACAGTAAAGATACAAAAACAGAAGGCTTGTTTGTGAATTATGTTGACACCTTCTTGAAAATTACACAAGAAGCGTCGGGCTACCCGGAAGATTGTACGAATGATGCAAGCAAGGCTGATTATGTAAAGATTATTATTTAAATGAAGGAATTCAACTTGATCCAGCGTTAATAGAAAAAAATGCAGGTAGAGGATCTAATGCTAAGCTCATACTGAATTCTTTCTGGGGTAAGTCACTTAACTTTATTTATTATTTTAAGAGCATAGACTTCGTAAAATGAGAAAAATGTACTTTTTAAACTCTTATTACTCTGATTATATTACTCCAAGAGAGATGTTATATACATCAATTTAAAGATTACAATAATATTAATAAATGTACGTAGCGAAAAATTTATGTTGTTAATACTTTTTGAGATATAAAGTTATAAAGTTACCCTAAAATGCAAAAATCCTTATTTTTAAAGTGTTATTACTTCTTTACTATTACATATATTACAAAAAGGAATACGAAAGAAAATTTATGTATTTATAAAATGTCGTAATGGTTTTTTTGTAAACAACGCCAGTAAATAAATAAACATTGTTAAACTTCAGTAAAAACGGTGTTTTTAAACTCATTTTTTTCGTATTTTAAAAGTTAAAAACAAAACAATTTCCCTGGTACACTAAAATTATTTTTAGTTGATATTCACGCATGTCGTACCACAAATCGTTTTGGTTTTGCTACCTAAAAGAATAAAATATTGTTGCTGATTAAAAAAAATCCACAATAACATAAATTTATAGTGGCGCATAATTATTTTAGGTTGGTTGAACCAGAAGTTTCGGAAGGAGGAAGAATTGTCGATGGACAAAATTATTTCAACGACATTATAATTGAACCAGAAATTCGGAAAAAGACTTTTTGGTAGAAGGACGAAGAATTGTCGATGTACAATATTTTTTTAACGGAATTGCAAATTTTGAACATCATGAACTTTTTAGTTGTCGTGGCAAAGACCTAAAAATTGTGAAGGAAAAAATAGTAGGTTTGAAATCGACACTTCTAGTAAAATGTATTATGTGCCAAATTGAAAAATTTATTTGTACTGACAATGACGAAGAACAGATGTACAGCAGTAAATAGTATGCAACGGGTGGAATATTTGCTCAGTTATTCGAAGTTACAAGTATGCTAAATATACCGTGCATGAATATGGATTTTTATCTGAAAAATCAAGTATACTTGTCCGAAATATATCGGGAAACTGCCTGGGAATTAATTAAGGATGCAGGTATAGAAGAAGCAAAGATTGCAAGAAATTCCGGTTTAGTGGACAAAGACGGTATTCCACTTATTACTGTAATTGCTGATGGTGCAAAAAACAAAAAAAGAAATACAGGAAATAGAAATATCAACAAGAGAACAAAGACTAAGCAATTGGCACACTGAAAGATTAAAAAGAGTTACTGCATCTCAATTTGGAAGGATTTGCAAACACTGATAGGAATAACGCCGTCAAGGACCAACAGCAAGAAATGATTTTGAAAATAAACATCATAAGAAAGTAAAAGAATGTGGTTTGTTCATTGATTGCGATGAAAGCTACTTAGCTTCAAGTCCAAAATGCCCTGCAACAGCTGTCAAGCTTACTTCGAAGGAAGGTGTAGATTCAAAGAAATTCAAATTTGGATCATTTAATAATGAAAAATTTGAATTAAAAAGAAATCATTTATATTATTACCAAGTACAAGAGCAGTTACACATAACACAGAAAGAAAAGTGTTACTTTGTATTTTGGACACCAAGAGGATTTGTTGTTCAAGAGATATTGTATATATAAATATCAGATAAATAAAATATTAATTGTTGTATAATATATTTTTCATATTTATCGTGACAACCAGTTTTGGGAAAGTAATATGAAGGAAAAATTAAAAACATTTTATTTCACTTATTTGTTACCTGAAATTATATATCCCAAATTAAGGAAATAGTTATTTTGTATGTGTAATTAATACCTGTGTAATGAAATACATAAATGTAAAATGCTGCACAGTCTCCTTGAATATTATCAATAATAATTTTTTATATAAATGTTACAATTATAACCTTATATTCTTATTTACTCTTATTAATTACTTTTCACCTTCCTTTAAACGTAAGCAAATAATAAAGAAGAAATTCTAATTTGTAGTAATAACTTCCTAGTTTTTGATTAAAATATAACAATGAAAAATTGTTTAGTTTGAAAAAACTTACTACGGTAGTCACTGTAAATTAAGTTTGATGATATTCTTATAAAATCATTTTAAATTTGGCTCCTGCTAAAATTAACAACTTGTCAAATTTTGACATGTCAAACTAGAATAAATTTGTCAACATTATTAGAGAATATCAATTAATTATATTGTATTTATGTGTGCCTGGTTAGCAAATATTTATTTTGAAATATATTTAGAGACAAATTAATCGTGTTTTAATAACATTTCGAATACTAGTGAAATTTTTTCTTTTCTTTTTGTTATCAACTAATTGTATATAACTGTCTTATTTAAATTATCATTTATAATTTGTAACGTATATTTTATCAAATTATTTATTAAAATAATTCATTACCTATACTCAAATATTTCGCGTAAATTATTAACATATTGCAAGCATATAATTCAATGTCACAGTAAGTAAATTAAATATCAAACTAAATAAAAAAAAAATTAAAGTTTTTTGTGTCTAGTTCATATTTAGTAATCAATAATAATAAAAAAGTGAATATGAAACACATACATTTTGATTAATATTGTTTAAATGGAAAGTGATATTGTGTAAAATTTAACAGTTTATGTAGCACCATTTTTCTTTTATGCATTGTTTGTGTTATTCTAAGTGTCATATTTTATGAGTTACTGTGTTACTTAAAAAAATATATGAAACAAAATTTTGGTTTTTTGTTATTGAATATTAGCAGAACCAGAGGAAACACGAGTAATGCATAAATGAGTTAAAGTTGCACTTTCACTCTTTTCTTTACAAATGTTTTGAAATACATGGTAGAGATAGTAAGGGGCTGGTAGAAAAATGTAACCCAATCATAAATAATGATTGCTGGACCTACAGATCAGCCCACCCGCTACCGGCCACCACACGCCTACCCCGCTAAGAAACTTGAAGACCGGTCGACTATGCTCTTAAATTTTAATACTTATTTATACTTGTTACAGGAAAATTTGCACAAGCCGAAAATAGACCGTGTATACGGTAATTTTAAATATAGTGAACTGACCTGACTGCATAATTTGCGGTTTTTACCTGTCTCACAACAGGGCGCCGCTGTTCAGTAGGAAGGCCTGTATTTAAGGAAATTCCGAATTAAACTGTACACATAATTAAAAACTAATTTGTACTTAGGCTGGTAAGTTAACTGTATGATTGGAAATACACATAAATAGCCAAACATTGTGTTATGCAGGCATTGTTCGATATTGTCGGTCAGTGTTGGTTGAACGTATTTGAACAGCGAAAATGTGGAGACCTTGGTGTGATGATAGTGCGGCTGAAATTGAAGAAGATAATGATTTTAAAAATAAGCGAGTTCATTTGCCGCGTAAGGCTAAAGAATTAGTATTAAATGTGTACAATACTTTACAAGAAGATGGTGATAAGTACCCTTTGAAAAAAACTGCTCATTTAACAAAAGTGCCAATTACAACAGTTCAAAAAATAATAAAAAATGGTGTTCATGTCAGGAAAACGCAAAAAGATACGGGTCAGCGAAGAACCCTATCTGATTTTGACTTAGACGTTATTAGAAGAACCGTGTATTCTATGTATGAAGAAAATATATTACCAACCTTAAAAACAGTGCATCAAAGACTGAACGATAATAATACAGGCGTTAATTGTAGTATTTCAACGTTACGAAATGCCTTAAAATCTATGGGGTTTACGTATAAAAAAGTGGATAAACGTAGAGTTTTAATGGAAAGTTATAGGTTGCGACAATGGCGTCATAAGTATTTACTCACTATTAAAAAGTTTAGAGAAGAACAACGACCAATTACATATTTGGACGAAACATGGTACGATACTTATGAAACAGAATCTAAAGGTTGGACCAATGGCATTGAACAATGCACTGTAAGTGTACCAGCATCGCGTGGAAAACGGTTAATAATTTTAAATGCTGGTTCTGAAAACGGGTGGGTTGATAATTATAGTTTTCTATCTGCTAAAAATATCCGTCATTGCAACGTTGACTACCACGACAATATGAATGCTGAAGTATTTGAGAAATGGTTCACGGAAAAACTTTTACCGAATTTACCAGCAAACAGCGTTATTGTTATGGATAACGCAAGTTATCATTCCCGACAAATTAATAAAGTTCCCACGCAAAACAACACTAAAGCTGAAATTATCGAATATTTATATAAAAATGATATATATTTTGAAGAAAGCTACAACAAAGCGCAGTTGTTAGAAGTAGTGAAATCAAAACCTGTTGATAAAATTTATTATTGTGATACTGCAGCAGAAAATTTGGGGCATAGTGTTCTTCGATTGCCGCCCTATTACTGTATTTTTAATCCAATTGAGTTAATATGGAGTCAATTGAAAAATGGGATTAGAAAACACAACACTGCACCAACAGTAAGTCATAAAGTAATAGAGACAATCAAGTCAGAAATTAATAAAATTACCGCTGAAAACTGGAAGAATTGTGTTCGTCACGTAATTGAAATTGAAAATCAATATCAATTTGTAAATAATACTACGAGTTAATAATAACAGTAAATACAGGTGAATCGAGTAGTGACAGTGAAACAGAAGATGAAGACTTTGTAGGTATCGACTGAAAAAATTTTGTTCTTGTAACTTGTATATATTTTGTGATAATTTTACTTGTGTTTTTACTTTTTTATATTTCTCACTTATTTTTTGAGTACATATTGACCATATAATATTTCAGATCATGATTTTGTATCTTGTAAATATTTTGTGTCCACTTTTCTTGTATTTTTACTTTTATGTTTTAGGTTATGCTTATGTTAATTTTTTGACAACATATTAACTATGTGATATTTAGTTACCTAAGTAGAGTTCACGTTTTTGTACCTTCGTATGGTACATACATATTCTATTTTGTTTTTCATTTTACTTGTATTTTTACTTTTTTATGTTTGTTTTTTTTTTTTGACGTGTTAATCATGTGATAATTAATTAAGTAGTTTTGTACTTATGTTTTGATTCTTATTTTTGTTATATATTTTTGTTTTGTGTAATAAACATTGTTCGCAAGTAAAAATATTAGAATACCTCTCTGTGTTTGTACCTGCTTAAGCTTGGGATAATCCTGTGGTAATGTCATGCTACGAAGTGTACCCAAAAGTCAGTTCACTATATTTATAATATACCTATACATCGATAGTCTCAACGGCCGGGGAATTATATGACTTGCTGGCTAATCCCTCGATTGAAGTCAATAGGATTATCCCTGCTGGTGACGTGAACTGGGTTCATGAAGAAGAATCAATGCAACAACTAAGTACCGTCAATGTAGTTATTGCTGCCTACACTACATTCCAAGCCCGATTACGTTTGCATGAATTTATGCCCCCCCTGGATCGTAGAGTTTTGTATTACGATACAAATTCACTTATTTACTATCACGCTCCTGGTTATTACGAGCTTCCGACTGGTAATTTATTAGGAGATCTTACGGATGAATTATCCGATTATGAAGCAGGTAGTTATATCACTGAATTTGTTTCCGGGGGACCAAAAAATACAAGGTACCTATATTCACCGTCAACAAACAAACCCACGGAAGTGTGTAAAGTTAAGGGCTTTACTCTTAACTATAAAAATTCATTAACTATAAACTTTGAGTGTTTAAAAAATTTAGTTTTTAATCAGCATTTAACAGGACTGATAATTTATTCAGATATTAGATGTACAATGGATCATAAGGTATTAACTAAGAAAGAAAAAAAACTTTTAATATTAAATTTACAAAGCGTAGGTTAGTTAATAATTTTGATAGTATCCCATACGGAGAAAAAAGAATAAGATATAATTAGTTAATTTATATAGGTAGATTTATAATATTCAAAGTATAATTTTCTCTATTTAAATATATATTATTATTAATTTTAGTGCTAAGTTTCTTAATTTGATTATGTACCTACATATTTATACTTAAATTGTAAACTTGTATAATTGACGTTTTCTATACCATGCATTTTTGGTCATTGAAATAAATATTATTATTATTAAACGAAATAAAACTATTATTTAAAATTTCAGAGATTTATTAAAATAATAATAAAACATTATCCTTAATACTAAACAGTTTTACAGTCATTATGTGTATAACAATTTATTGTAAGTAAAATATATACAAATAAAATATTTATAAACAATTACTGGCTTTTATTGAAATAATAACAAAACATGTAACAGTAATTTTGTGAATATGAACTCGTAAATAACAATTATTCAAATACATTCCAAATATATGAATAAATAAATTTTACAAATAATTGATTTTTAATAACTTTACTTGTATATATAAATAGGCCTGAAGTGTTTCACTGTCACTTTTCACGTAAACCAGCAATACTTTCACGCATGGCTGTTGCATAAGTTTCCAAAAATTATGTCGTACAATCATCTGAATGTTGGGATGATGAAAATTCTCCTACTTATAAACCGTTAGAGAATATAGGAAACAAGAAAATTATTCTACATCTAAGTGGCTACCGCATGTCCAAAACTGCAAAGAGAACTTTTCGTATGGAAGAAAGAAGAAGATGGCAGAATTTAACCACTGTAACAAGCCCATAAAGCGACAAATTGGTGGAGGAATGTAAATCAAATTATATATATATATATATATATATATATATATATATATATATATATATATATATATATTGTATAAAATATATTTATTTATTGTTATATTTACAACATAAAATATTTATTAACAATTACTGACTTTTATTGAAATAATAATAAAACATAGGGTAAGTGGCGGAGAGATGGACCGGTAGGAGAGTCGGACTTTTGGTCTAAATATAGCACTATTGTGCCATCTACCGTAGGGTGCATTCATTGAGTAGTAACACACTAGTTCTGAAGATCGCGTAGTCAAGTCTCATAGTTTTAATTAAAAAAATCAGAATTTAGTGCTTAACAGTGCCTAAGAATTTGTGTCAATGTAATATAGAAGTGAAAAACAGTTTAAATGAATTTTTCTGCTGTATATGTTAAAACCACATTTCGCAAATATAACCTAACCTAAAATGCTGGGTATAGTTATATCAGCTGAGCAGATATTAGGAGGTCCATCTCACCCCTGTATTGAGGACAGTTGGGCCTCGAAGACTGAGTAGAGACGGAACGAATGTTTTCATGTTTATTTTTTTACATATTATAGACATGCCAACAGTTTACAAAAGAAAGAAAAATACTCCGACTAGAGGGGCATGGAGTGGCCAAAATTTAGCAAGCATAATGAATGCAGTAATAAATGGAATGGGGGTTAACGAAGCATCTATGACTTTTCAAATTCCAAAATCAACATTATTGAGAAGATTAAAATCGAATAACGCAGTTAAAAGTGATCGTCTTGAACCGCCATCACTATTAGGAGAAGATGCGGAAAGAAAATTAACCAATCACATAAAAAAACTGAGTTCGCTCCAACAAGAGAAGAAGTGCGTATAATGGCTTATAATTTAGTTGAAAAATTAGGCATAAAGCATAACTTTAACAAGGATGAAGGTAAAAAATTAAGGTTTAAAAATACTATTCTTCTTAAAGAGCCATTGTTTCTCCATTTTCAGGTAAAGCGGGGTATAAATGGTTGCAGTCTTTTCTTTGTAGACAAACAGACATAACAATCTGACAATCCGAAAATATGTCTGTTGCTCGTTCAGTAGTAGTGTCAAAAGAAACGGTGTCAAAATATTTTACTTTACTAGATAAAGTTCTGACTGATTCTGAATTGCATAATAAGCCCGGCAATATTTATAACACCGACGATACAGGCTTACAGTTAAACACTAGACCCGGTGCCGTCTTAGCGGAAAAGGGATCAAAAAGTGTACCTTCCATGAGTCCCGGTGAGAAAGGAGAGACGATAAGTGTTATGGCCTGCTGCAATGCTGAAGGCGTTTTCCTTACTCCGTATTGTATATTTAAAGGAAAAAACAAGAAGGATGAGCTATTAGGCGGTATGCCACCTGGATCCATGATAAGAATGTCAGAAAAATCAGCTTACGTTAATGCGGACATTTTCTTTGAATGGCTAAAATCCATTTTCTTCCTAGAAAGATGCCCGGAAAAGTTCTCTTAATTCTTGACGGTCACACTTCTCACACAACTAATTTGGAGATGCTGGAATTTGCTGAACAAAATGATATTCTGTTATTTTGTTTACCTCCACACACTACGGCTTACCTCCAGCCGTTAGATCGCTCATTTTTTAAATCACTTAAGACGTACCAAGCATGTCGTCGTTTTGTGAAAGTCAATACTAATCGTACGTTTAAGAGACTACAGTTTGGAAAACTTCTGGGAGAATCATGGAATAAGGCTGCCACAGTTGAAAATGCTGTTTCAGCATTTCGTGCAACCGGAATTGTTCCATTCAACCCTACGGCTATTCCTGAGTACGCATTCATTGATAATGTACAAGTTAATAATAACATTCAAGAACCAAATACGCCGGAAGATCAAATACACAATCCCCCATGTCAAAGCCAAGAAATACCTATTGAAGTTGATGAAGAGGAAGCATCAGAACAATTAGAACAGAGAATAAAAGTCGTAAACAAAGAAACTCCAAGCAAGCTTCTGGAATTAATTTCTCCCACACCTTCAACAGCAGTATTAAACGTGCGTAGGCGAGGAAAAAATATTGCAACTCTTCTTACATCAGAAGAGAATTTAACCAAAAGAAGAGAGCTTGACAACAAAAAGGAGCGTAGGGCAAAAAAGCAGAAAGTTCCAGTTAATACTGGGCAAATTAATAAAAAATTAAGTCAAAAATCTAATCCTAAACGTAGGCGATCTTCTTCGTAGATTGGTTAAAGTGTCTAATATGTGGCCGCTGGCTACATGAAGGATGCACAACGTTTGAAAATTTGTGCCAGCAGTGTGGAAAACATGGTACAAAGAAGAAGAATAATTAAAACATGAACTTTTTGTTTACGTTAGTCTCTCCACCCTACGTATACCATCTCACCTCTACTGTGGAGGAGAGATGAATGTTTGCAGATCGCAATACATGTTTTTTTTTCTTCAAAGATTAGAAAGATTTTTTAAGTTCCTTAATAATAATTAGTATACTTAAGTTGTGTTAAGTTAGAAATATATTTTGTATCCCCTAAATACTTAAATAAAAAAAGTTACACTAAATTAAAATATGTGTAGATTGTGTTGTAAGTAAGTTCAGTTCTTTGAGTTTCTCTTAAGGAAGTCTCTATGCTGCTGTACATACGGCGGTCGTCCGTAACTATCGAAATATGTACCATATCCGTCTTGATCAATAAAAATTGCTATCCAGTGGGTACCAGGTAAAGTATCAGGGTCTCTGTTAACTATAATGGCACATGGAAAATTAACCTGCCGTGGTAAATTTAGTATTTTTGAAATATTTTCTAAATATTCTTTGTATAAATGCAGCATTCATTTTGTTCTAATAGTACAAAAGCTTTCAGCAAACTAAATTTGATTTCGTAGTTATATGATTATATATGCATAGGGGAGTAGTAAATAAGACAATTTATTAACATTTAAATATACATATATTAATATTATTATTATTATTATTATTATTTAAAAAATAAAAATACACTTAATTAACTAGCATAATCTACAATTACATTTCTATTCTTATCAATTTCAATAATGTTATCAAATTCAGCGTATATCACACAATTTACGGTCTCTGTTAAAGAAGATTCAAAACCAACTTCGATTCGTAAAGAAACATGACGTGTCAAATTCCAGTGGGACATTAAATTTGCTGAAAGGTCTGGAGTTAAATCAAATGCAGTAACCATCTGGATAACTGGCTCTGTCGATCTCATTCCCGCTGTTTCCAAAGTGTATGCCTGTCCCGGAAAATAATGTATTGTACATTTAAATGTATGATTTTGTATCACCAAATGAAGGTTGTAACGGTTTCGATGGTAGCTGCTGTCCATTTACACATAGAGACAAATAATTTATTTTAAAATTTTCAAAGTTATACGGATTAGCTTTGTAATCGCCGTTGAATTCTCTGTTTGATACAAAACCAATTATGCATCTTTTAGGAAGCTGGCCCAAGAAAATATTATCCATAGATTTTCCTTGAATCCCCGCTGGGATGGTTACAGCTTTCACTTCGGCTCTAGTAACGGGATACTTAGCAGTACACATTTCCAAATCTTTATTATGCGCCAAATAAATACTTGGATTTACTTTTACGCGACGAACAAGTAATGTAGCTTCGTTAATTTGTACTTTGAAGTTTGTGTCAGTTGCTAGCAAATTAAAACTATCGCGAGATCGAACTAGACGAACCCTCATTCCAACGCCGTTAAGTAAAAATTTTTCTTGATTGAAAATATCCGCATGAAGATGTCCGATCATATCAACATTTTTACTCTTCTCAGTTAATTTTTGTTGCTTATTATATCCTGAATTACCAGCTATATCTGTATAATCCATTTTTCCAGCTTCATCAGTATACCATAAAGTTGAAGTAAGGTGAGATTTTTTAGCGTCTTTTCCATAATTTAATAAAGTTTCAATGTATGCTCTGTAGGTGTACGTATTGTTAGGAGGAGATACAAGTTTTTGATTTAAATATATGTCCACTTGACTAAAAATTGAATGAAGCCAGTTATTAATAGGCGCTACATTAGCACCGTCATCCAAGGGAGAATTATCAGATTTAACAATTTTTGCATTTATAGAAATCATGGTTTGAGATAAATCAAGATAGTCTTCTCCATGGCCAGGTATTACAAATTCAAGGGGCCCGTCTTCAGTGATAGAGGATAAAGGTTTATAATTTACGCATTGTCCACTTTCAATACTAGTTTGTGTAGGAGGTATAGCAAATAAATCTAATTCAGTTTTCATACATTCACAAGATTGCGCGTGTAGAAATGCCATTTTAGTCAAAAATGTTTCTCTGTCTAGAGCGTTTCTTGTTCTTTACGGTAGCACGTACAGTTTTAAAATTAGTAGGTTTCTTAGTTAATCGCTTCTTTTTATAACCAGCCCACTGATTATTTTTTCAATTTTATCTCTTGCTTTGCGTTTTAAATTGACCCCTGCTTCAGCGAGACGTTTCTTGAATAATTCTTTTGGTGACTGTTTTGTTGTCAAATCACCCAGAAAATTAAAACCTGTGGTAACTGCTTCTTTACCAAGTGCTCCTACACCATTCTTTATTAACGGAAAAATACTTCTAAACAATCCACTGAAGAAACTTCCTAACCCGTGGCCTCGTTGAAATTGATTTCCTTTATATCCAGCCCCAACACCGTTTCCGGCCTGTAAATTGTAATATTCTTGATACGGACAAGTTTTCATGAATGTTCGTCGGAAATGTAGTTAAAACACTCAACGTTCCAAATTGAAATGGTGTTAGAAAACCATCATTGGTCCTTATATCTACTTCTATATTTAAAATTCTCTTCTCAACACAGGAACGAAATGTGGTTGAGCGTATGATATCATTAGATCATTCATTAGATCCAACAACATATTTATCAGTTTTAACGTGTACAATTCTTAATAACTGACTAACAACATCACCAACTAGCTGAGGTTCAATTATGTCACAATATATAAATATATGTGGAGGAATACCTAATATTAAATTAGGCAAATTAATTGAAGTTTCCGGCCCAAATATATCAGTAAATGGTGGGTAACCAAGTTGCAATGCTAGCCGAGAAGATAGTTTCAAGGAATGGACATCTGTCTTTTCAAATTGTGCTGACACTCGTTTTTCTATTTTATTATAAGTAAATGTTACATATTTCTTAATTGCTATACCCTCATTCATTTCTACTGCTTTATCAAGACTTTTATTCATTTCATGTATTACTGCATTAATACTTTCATAATTTTTAGTAAGAATTTTCGCGTGTACAATATTTACTGGCGCATTTTCTTCTTGCTTTGTTTTTAACATCATTTTAATTTTATTTTCCCTTTCATTAACATTGTAGATTGAACAAGGATATATAATTTTGACAGTGCTAGCTCCCAAGAACCATTTAATTTTATAGTCTGAGACAGTTGTGTAGTATAACTTGTGGTTTTATTATTAGGAAAATATTGCATAGAACTATTACTAGGTAAAGTTATAAAAAATTCTTTCTCATTCATTATTTAATACACGAAGTGAATTTGCAGAAAACCAGGAATTAAACCTATCACTATAACCTCTCCACTTCACAAGTAATTTCTTTCTGCTGCCGGTGCCTTTTGTAGCTAAGATTTTATGCACTTTATACATTGTATCAGACTCTATATAAACTCGCTGCAGTTCGGTTTTGTAGAAAGTGTCCTCTATGGGTTCGTTATTTAAATCTTTTAATTTATAAACAATAGGAATTCTGTTACTAATCGCATTTATTTTAAATAATTCCTCACTCCAATTAGATTCGTATTTACTAGGAGACATTTGTATTGATCGATGTTTCGTTTTATTATAAGCAGTAACCAAACAACAAAACAAGCTTTTATATCGGAATTATGCGTCACATAAAATTTAACATCATTTTCCTTTAAAAATGAGCGTACTGATTTTGCAATGAATTCCGAACCTATATATATATATATATATATATATATATATATATATATATATATATATATATATATATATATATATAATTTGTTTTCCTAAGCTTTATAATTATAATTACCTTATTCTACTACACATTTTGATTATTAAACCATGAACAGACACCACTTTTTTTCCTCACTATTCATTAAAACAAGTTTTTATATATCGTTTCCTGACGCCATAGATCTTTCACTTGCAGGAAGGTACACCGCGCACTCTTTCCGCGACGTTTTCCTGGCTTTGAGTGGGAGGGCGGCTGTTTAGGGGGTGACGGTTGTTTAGGGGGCGTGACTGCTTGGGAGGCTTTGACTGCTTCGGGGGCGTTGGTTTGGGGTGACTGCTCGTCGGTCTTGGTGGTGGTCGTGGTGACGGTGTCAACACCGGTGCTGGAAGCCGTCTCTTTGGTGGTTCACTGGCCGACAGCTGTTTCTTTCCGTAGTTCGTTGTGATCGACCTGATCCGTGGCGGCTTCTTGGGAGCTTTACTTACCAAATTCGACAGTATACGAATTTTATTCCTTTTTCGGGAAAATGCCTCCCAGTTGACGGACGGTCCGGGCGTCGGAGGTCGCTCACACATGCTTACAGTGTTGGTTTTAAACTGAAACTAATTTGAATATTTCCTAGTGACCCATATTCAAATGCCTCTTAAGTGTTCCTACTCTCCTTCGTGACCTACCAAGAAAGAAACAGAGTTGATATTACACAAGATGTTCCTTCAACTTCGAAGGCAGTAAGTAGCAGTAGCTCAGATTCAAATTCTTCCTCCGATACCGGGGAAATTGATGATACTCCGGACGTAGTCGGATGGGGACCCATTGAAAGAAAATTTAAAGATTTTACATTTGATGTGCCTTTCGGAGTACCTGCAGATATTGAAAATGAACTTAGAGGACTTAATGAGTTAGACTGTTTCTTAAAAATTGTGACTGAGGAAGTTTTCGAGTTAATGGCGGAACAAACTAATATCTACGCCGACCAGAAAATTATTGAAAAAATTGTCGACGAAAGTATAGGAACAAAATCAAGACTGTATAACTGGGTGCCTACGAACACAGCCGAAATGAAAATGTTTCTAGGAATAATTATTTGGATGGGACTGGACCGAAAACCAACTTTGAAGGATTACTGGAGTCGATCTGCTCTTTATGCAAATCAAATTTCAAAATTAATGCTAAGAAATCGTTTCGAAATACTATTGCAAATGTGGCATTTTTCAAACAATGAAGAATGTCCTCCTATAGACAGACTTTATAAAATACAACCACTCATCGACATTATAAATAAAAACATCAAAGTCTGTATTGTTCCTGAAGAAAATGTTTGTATCGATGAAAGCATGGTGCCTTTCCGTGGACGAATATCATTTAGACAGTATGTGAAAGGAAAACGGCACAAGTTTGGTTTTAAAGTTTTTAAACTGTGCTTGAAGGTTAGCTACACATACCATATGAAAGTTTATTGTGGATTGGAGAAGACTGATGGCATACCAGTAGCTAATAAAATCGTCATGGAGCTCATGGAAAATTTGATGGATGGACGAACATTATTTACGAATAACTGGTACACGAGCATCGGATTAGCGAGAGATTTGTTAGAGAATAAAACACACCTTGCTGACACAATAAGAAGTAATAGAAAAGAAAATCCGAAGAGTGTTATTTCCCGAAAATTAAAGCGTGGAGAAAGTTATGGCGAAGAAAGGAAGGAATAGTAGTTGCCAAATGGAAAGACAAGAGGGACATTTTATTTCTCAGTACCAAACATGATGATGAATTAATAGAATTTCCTGCCAGAGAAGGGGGTACACGAATAAAACCAACAGCTATATGTGATTATAATTCTGCAAAATCATTCATAGATGTATCTGACCAAATGTCTTCATATTCTACTTTATTGCGCAGATCGGTAACATGGTTTCGTAAGATAGCTGTAGAGGTATTGATAGGAACATCACTGGTAAATGCTTGGTATTTACACAAAGTTGCTAATAATACATCTATACAGATTACAACTTTTAGAGAAAAACTTTGTATGCTATTATTGAACCCCCCCTTGGATCCCAGAAAGACGAAATATAAAATAAAAGATATTATTAATTTTTTATTTCAATATATTATTAAATATATCCTTCATTCAACTTGTACAAATAATCACTTTCCTAGAATTCTACGATTATCTTTCTTTTCATCGTACCGTCGCATACCATTTTTTGCGCAACTCAAATGAGTTCCTACCTACAATGGCCATACTGCACCTACATTAAATTAGGCAGGCATATCAGGGATGCGCACTGCGTATTGCGCAAGCGGCGATTATGAGATTAGACATACCGTCTATTATATCGTTCTGCTTTTACTGCTTATCGTATTTCAGTTCTTTCGACCTCTTGTGCTGCCACCTGTTGTGCGTTTGTTTAATAAAATTTGAAATGTAGAGGTTATTTTAGTCCATTTAAATTTCGCGCCAAATTGTCCCTGAAATTTATGTCATGCGCGATGTCCTACTGTGGCATATATGTTACATGGCTCCAGAAATCTATATTTTATATATATATATATATATATATATATATATATATATATATATATATATATATATATATATATATATGTCTGTGATTTTACCTTGTGCTCTGCAGTTCTGACACTGCCAGTACTAGTTACGTTTAGTTCTACCCTATTTACCATTAAACATTATTCACAGGTGACAGGTGAGAGATTATAAACATGGTTTTAATAATTAATAGGTATATGTATATCTCATTTTTTTAGTGAAATATCTAACATTAAGAGAAAAAATACTCTTGATTCTTTATTATCAAAATGGTTAAAATACCTGAAGAAAATCAAACATAAAATCTAAGTCAAACTTCTAATGATGACGTAGAAGTTGTAACGGAAATACCATCAACTTCTCAATCTTTTCCTCAGGACCTAAGTGCTGATGTTTTTGATATAAATGCCTTTGATATTTCAAATTATATTGGTCAAAAAGTGGCTGCAAATAGTGCCCATCTTATATCTAATCTTTGGAAACCTTTACCCAGCTTTAAATTTCCTAGGTCCGGTAAAAGAAATTTAAAGTTTCAATATAATTGGTTTCATCGTTGGAACTGGTTGACGTATACGAAGAAAGAAGATGGCGTATTCTGCAAGTATTGTTTTTTATGCGGAATCGCGAACAGGAGGAGTTGGAAGTTAACCCCTTGAAAAACTTGTGACCAAGTCGTTTAATAATTGGAAGGATGCAGTTGACGTGTTTAACAAACATCAATTAACAGAATACCATAAATTCAGTGTAATTAAGGCGAGTAATCGCAAATTAGTCGAAGACCAAAGGCAAAATCCCATAGATCTACAAATAGATACGGCATCAAAAAACAAAATTGCAGAAAATAGAAAAAAAAATTGTAACAATAATAGATACTATTATTCTTTGTGGCAGACAGGGAATTTCTTTGAAGGGACATGAAGATTCAGGACCAATAGAAAGTGCAGATGATATCTCAAAGAACGATGGAAATTTTCGGGCTATTTTACGAACTAAACTCAAATCCGGTGACGAAATGTTAGAATTACATTTACAGAGTATGTCAAAGACAGCAACGTATTTAAGTCCAACAATTCAGAACGAAGTAATTGCCATATGTGGAAAAATCATTACTCAAAAAATTGTATTACGGTTAGAGAACAAGCAAAGTTTTTCTCAGTACTTGCCGATGAGTCCTCAGATATATCAGGAATTGAACAATTTTCCCTATGTGTTCGATACTATAGTAAAGAGTCTAAACAAATTGAAGAACATTTTTTGGGATTCGTTCCTGTAACAGATTTAACTGGTAATGGACTTGCTAATACAATACTTCAAACATTAGAAAATTTTAATATTGACTGTCAGTTCTTAGTTGGCCAAGGATATGATGGCGCATCCGCAATGAGTGGACATATTCGTGGTTTGCAGGCTTTTATCCGTGAAAAATATTCATGTGCGATGTACGTTCACTGTTCTTCGCATTGTCTTAATCTGGCAATATCAGCCGCGTGTGATATATCCCATATAAGAAATTGTATGGGTACAATAGGTAAAATTTCAGTATTTTTTCATACCCCCAAAAGACAAAGTGTTTTTAAATCGCATATTGGCAAATTATCCTCCAAGACGAAAAAAGAAAAACTTATGAAACTTTGCAATGCAAGATGGATTGAAAGACACGATGCTGTACTTACCTTCGTGGCTTTACAAGAAGTGACATGTGCAGCTCTTGCTGAAATACAAGTATGGAGAGACAAAGATTCTGCCTCTGATGCATTTTCACTCTTAAAATCAATTGAAACACCGGAATTTCAAGTTTCGCTCCAAATTCTTTCAAAAATATTTTCTATCATCCTTCCACTTTCAAAACAATTGCAAGAAACTAATCTTTGTTTGGGAAAAGCTTTAGACTTGGCAGGGGATGTTCAAAAACATTTATTATCTATTAGGGAAAAGGCAGAAGACGAGTTCAAGTCTGTTTTTGAAACAGTTAAAGTTACCTGCGAAAAAATGAACCTGGAAATTAGTTCCAAGAACAAATTCTCGTCAGACTCAAACAGCCAATATACTAGCTGGAACTTCGGAAGAGTATTATCGAATAGCATACTTCATATCTTTTTTGGATGGCAACATTTCTCAGATCCAAGAAAGATTGTTAAAACATAAAGAAATTATTCAAAGTTTTGAAGTACTCTTTCCTAATCGTAATAAAAATTTTAAAGAGGATGATGTAAGCAAATTATTTTCTTTCTATGAGCATCTAATTGTAGCTCTTAGTTTTGAAATTGTTCTCGGGGAAGTAAAACTTTGGCGCCAGCTGATAGAAAGTCTAGAAGAGCCTCCCCAGGACGCATTAGCTTCTTTGACATTCCTATCTGAAAATGAGAAACATTCAAGTTTTCCGAATATAGCCACATTCTTACAAATATATGTAACTATTCCTGTAACGACAGCTTCAAATGAAAGAACTTTTTCAACCTACACAAATTCAGTTGCTTCCTACAATTCACTTAACGATCCTATAGATAATATTTTAACAGAATTAAATAATTTAAATATTAACGATACAATGACTACTCCGACTACTCCAAGGGTAGAAAAGGCATACCTTGATATGATCCCCGATTTTTACGAAGATCCAAAATTACTCCCCAGATTCATAGAAATTTGTGAAAAGTTACTGAGTGTATTTTTTAATAAAAAAGAACTAAATGACTTTCAGAATGAATATCTGATGTCAACTATTTTAGCCAAAATTAAATGTGATGCGGCCATTCAGTTAGCTGGTTCCATATTAACTCGGTTGGATTATATAACACAAGCTATTATGAATTCGTATTCGGATAAAAGAGACTGTTACACCTTAGCTATCGAATTAGCCGAGCTTAAACAAGGTAACGAATCCCCGTTTGAATACTACAATAAAGTTTAAGAACTTTTAAATTTACAAATATCCTATTTAACTCTTGACAATGCAACAGCCGAAGCCGTTATATTAGGCAACTACTTTAGGCAATACGTACTTCACCTATTACTGCGTGGTCTGAAAGAACCGCTGGGTACGCTTATGCGTACGAAAAATCCGGCAGACATGAACTCTGTACTAGGAATGCTAACAAACGATTTTCAAATAGAGTTGTTTACGCACACATAAAACCCATACTAACAATTCACAGAAACCAAAACAATATACTCTTCAAAACACACATAATAGATATCCACAACCACAAATAAAACAATCGTATGCTCCACCAGTATACAGACCTGTTTGCAAACTAGATATTATCTAAAACCAATCAATCAATCTCAAACCAAAAAAACAAAACGTTTTTAGGCCTAACGGCAACCAAAATTTCCCTAAACCTGTATCCACGAGTGTTAGCACTCGACAATCTACCAATTTAGTTAGACCAGGCCCATCAGGCTACAACAATCGCCTACAATAATTCACACCCAGACAGTACTCTAACACCCAGCCACCCAACTTCACAATGTAATAACATTTGAAAACGAACCTGATGAAGAACTTCTCGCGTACGAAACAGAACAAGCAAAAAATTTCTTTTAGAACTACTAGTCTCGGAGACCAGCTCGAATTAATATCTTAACACATAATAATAGCGAGCTACCATTCATTATTTATCCTGAAAATAACTTAAAAGTTCTTATCGATACTGGTAGCACACGCTCATTTATAAATCCGGAAATCGCTCAAAAATATTACAATGAAAGAATTCAACAAGATCCTTTTAATTTTACCATGATCAAAATTATTTAGAAGGTCCGAAATTATGCTCAAATATCATCTTTTTGTTTTTCACAATCAATTCAACATATTATTAGGACTTGATAATTTGAAAACACTAGAAGCGATCATTGACTTAACTAACGATAAAATTATAACATCGGCAGGCGAGTTAAGAATTCGCTATCATCAGCTAAAGACGCGTCCACACTACGTAAAAGTAAAACCCAACTCTGAAAAATTTATAAAGTTTTATACAAACTGTATTGAAAATGGACAAGTATATATCTCGGAATTAAAATTTAAAATCTCAATAATTAATCGAATGAATCGGAAGAAATTATAAACACAATAAATAACGACATAATAGTTGAACCATTAGATCATTTCGAAATTAATAACATAAATTTTGACGAAAATAATCCAAAAATTCCCTTTGATATATCACAAATTAGAACAGATCATACGAAGCCGGCGCGCATGCGTACATTGTGTTCTGAAGCGTCATTATTCTGTTTTTGTTTATATTTAATATAACCTAACATCAGTTTTGCCAGGTCTGGTGAAAAGTTCCAAAATTGTATTTTTATAATTTTGTGAAAACTTTTGATTTTACTGACAAAATTGGCAACATTTGAATATATTTATATTTTCATACCCGATTTTACCAATTTTAGTAATAACAATGTTAATATTAATTATAATATTTATAATTTTCTAATATAAATTTGTTACTTCGCATATTTAGTGCTTGAATTTGTAATTATATTCGCTATCGCGTTTGCTATTATGATCAAATAACCAACTTACTTGTACCTGTAACCTTAGATAAGCTGTGAACTAAGGCTTTGTTTTAATTTATATTCTAAGCAAGGAGTGATGCTCATAAATATTATTCACTCAAATAAACTAACCCATGTTTTAAATTTTTGTAGATGCTTCCGCACAGCAGCGAGTATTCAGTCATATAAATTTAAATAAAATAAAAGTAAGAAATTGATTGGAAACAAAGACTCTTTCGGGTATTTTACACACAAGAGGTTGCTTGCAGGAAACAATAATTGTTATAACTTTTCTGTCGACACGGATTTAATAAAAAGACACAGTAATACAATGTACAATAATGATTAATATGTTATTTATAATACAAAATGTATTTTGTTGTGCTAAAGTAGTAAAAATGTGTATGTTAAATTACAACAAAAAATACTTTATTAATGTACTTTTATGGCTTTCAAAGTTGGTGAAATCTGGTAACTTTTTTACTTCTTATAGTATCTAGTATCTTCTTGACTTCTTATCTGGTTCTTATCTGGTTATCTGGTTACAAAAAAAATTACACCTGGCAACACTGCCTAACATAGTACAAAGATTGTTAAGATCGAGTTTAATGAAAAATTAAATCATGCAATTAAATGTAGGCCTATATTATACGATATGAAGCATCCGAAGTATAGGAATAATTGAATACGGATGGAATTGTGGTACCAAGTATCAAAAGAGACAAATATTGAACGTAAATATTCACATGATTTACAACATAAACATTTTAATATGCACTTTATAACTTGCAGTAGATCTGTCAGAAAAGGTGGAAAAGTATTCGCCATAGATATATGAAGTAAAAATGGGAAAGTTAAGGAGTGGGTCAGGAGCATTAAAAAAGAAGAAATGGCACTTATTTGACTTTTTGCAATTTCTTCACAAAAATGTTGAAGGTAAAGAGTACGTCTACAATACTACATATACTTTAACAGATGTTTTATTATTTTATTTTTTATAGAACCGTGTCTTCGCTTGAAACAGAAGCCTGTGATCCAACCGAACTTCCATCGTCTGAAGCTAATTTACTTCCATGAACTGAAGGTAGTATACTTCCACCTGTACATGAGTATGTACTTACTGAACCAACTACTCCAGAACTTGAAGTAGTCAATAGTCCTGGACCAGAATGCTCTGAAACACCAACGCCTTCTTCGTCTAGGCCAGAGTCAGCAGCATCCGTCTCATCAACAAGTAAAATCAATAAAATATTAAATCTAAAGTATTGGGAAGTTCTGCTGCGGTATTTCGCTACCGAAAAGTGGTTTGTTTTCAATTAAAAATTTTAAATAGTGATAGATGTTTGTAAAATTTATGTTTATGGAGTGTATTTTTTATTGTTTTTTTACATAATGGGTTTATATGATAATATATGTATATATATATATATATATATATATATATATATATATATATATATATATATATATATATATATATATATATATATATATATATATATATATATATATATATTTAACAGCATTATTTTATATTTAGAAAATAAAAGAAGAAGGATTGAGCAACTCATCGAATCAGAGTTTTCCAAACCGCTGCACGACGGTGTAGAGCAATTTTTATTAAGTTTAGCACAGATGATACGTAAATTGGATGATGTGGGAAGATTAGAAGTAGAAATGGAGATACAGAATCTTTTATTAAAGAAAATTAAGGAAAAACAATAAAATAATTGCTCAAAATAAAAAAATATTTTTCATTTAATCTATAATACTAAACGATTAGATTCACTATCTATAGTTCTATATATATATATTTGAATTCATCACGACGATCGCCATCCTTTGCACACCTCTACAGCCTGAATGGTGTGAGCGATTTTCGTGAAATTTTCACCAAGTTGTAGGAAATGATTGTCTCGAGTGCCCTCGTAATAAGTAATATTTCTGTAGGATGCATAGTTTTTGAGTAAAAAATTATTAAACATTGAAAATTGGGACAAAAACAATAATGGTCACAGTAACGATCACAGTTTTCCTTGAAAATTTAAGACGATAAACGCTGTCTTGTCATTTGGCATGTCATGTTTGACATGTCATTTTGAACCTTTAAATAGAAATATTTATGAAATGAGGGCAATTTGAAAGAAGTTTATTTCATAATCATAATTTATGAGAATGGGCAATTATATCTGCACAGGTAAAATGGCGTAAAACATTATAATTAAAAATTATAAATTTTGACGGTTCATATGCACCTGGAAAATGTTGCCAAATATGTCATAAATAACTAGGTAAAAAGTAAATATTCCTAACTAGATTAATGTGAAGTTCGAACACAAGTGTTTGATCACAGTTTTCCTTGAAAATTTTAAAATGATAAACGCTGTTATATCATGTCAATGTCAATGATTACAAATTATCGGTTTTCATACTTGTAAATGTAAAGAAATGTTTCAATAATATGTAACATTAAAGAAAAGATGATGAATTTAACGAGGTAGGTATATGTAATGATTTTAAGCCATTTTTTATGTTAATTTAATATATATTTTATTTTTTAAATATCATTTTGGAAAATGTATAAGGAAACACGTTGAAAAGGATCAGAAAGGCAGAATTCATATGACAATCGATCGAAGAACATGTACAAAATGAAAAAGATAAACATTGTCATCCGTCATATTGGATGTACGTATAGTCTATCATAAAACACTATCGGCGGAGCCCTAGGCTAAACTCGGCGAAGCCGAGTTTAGGCTAGTCCTTATACTAATTCATTCATGTCAACATTGCAAATATTCCACTGCCATGGTACCGCACCACTTCCCCCAAAATAATTCTTGAATGTTTCACTACAAGAAAATTTTTAAAAAAATATAATTAATCGAGAAAGTGATTTAGTGAAATATAAAACAATTAGAAATGAAATAAAAATACTTATCGACAAAAATTATACAGACTATCTCAAAGAATTGGACAATAATCTTAAATACAAACCAAAATTATTCTGGTCAAACATTAAAAAAGTCCGTAAAAATAACACAAGCGCATCAGTATACAAATATAAAAATGAAAAAATTTACAATAACATAGACATCGCTAATGCCTTTGGTGACTTCTTCAAATCAGTTTACAATGACAGTGACAGCGGTAAAAATGATATAATTGAAAGTGATTGTGAGTATAATCTAGATAAACTAACAGTGTCCAATATACAAGAAAGTGAAGTTTGCAGTGCCATAAATTTTATTAATGGAAAAGCTGCAGCGGGGTCAGACTCTATTCCAGGATATGTGGTTAAAGCCTGTGCCGAACTCTTAGTGAAACCATTAACGACAATATTCAACACTGCACTTAAAAGTAATATTTTCCCTGAGAAATTAAAAATCGGTAGTTTGTCCAATTTTTAAATCGGGTTGTCCAACTACCATCGAAAACTATAGGCCAATAACAATTTTATCGGTACTGTCAAAAATATTCGAAAGGGTATTATACGACAAATTATATAACCATATAAGTAGTGTTTTAACAGATAAACAACATGGGTTTGTCAGAAGCAAATCAACGGTTACTAACTTATATATTGCTACATCTTTAGAGAGAACCTTGCAAAAGCTTTCGATAAAGTTGACCACTCTGAGTACTGCTCACTAAATTGAAGTTTTCAATTAGATACTAATTTAATTAACTTTTTCAATAGTTATTTAGGCAACAACACATTATGTAGCATATGATAATAACGAATCACAAACCTTCACCCCCACATCAGGAATACCTCAAGGGACACTCCTAGGGCCCCTTATGTTCATAATGTTTATTAACGATTTACCTTCAGGTCTTCAATTTGCTAACTGTTTACTATATGCAGATGACGTAAAAATGTATTCTGAAATTTATGATATTGAGGATTGCAATAATTTTCAAAAAGATATAGATTTTGTAAGCACATGGTGCAAGAATAATAAACTAAAATTCAATATAAGCAAATGAAAATAGTCAGTTACAGTAGAAAAAAGGAATGTAGAAACTTTGAATATTCTATTGAATCACAATGCCTAGAAAGAGTAGAAATAATTAAAGATTTAGGAGTTCTTTTTCAATCGGACTTCAAATTTATAAATCATATAGTACAAATTGTAAACGAAAGTCAACGCAAATTGAGTTTTATTTTAAGAATGACAAACAAATTTGAATGTGAAACTCTTATTACTTTATTTAATTCATTAGTTAGATGTAAACTTAGGTACGCATCTATAATTTGGTCTCCCGCAACTGCTACCCATTGTGATATGATTGAAAAAGTACAGAAAAAATTTCCCAGGTACCTATATTTCAAGAGGTTTCATGAATTTTCTAGAAATGTTTCATATGATGAGCATAGAAGTATATTCAATAACAGTCTGTTGCGAACAAGAAGAGAACATATGTCTATGTTATTTATCATAAATTTAGTAAATGGACAAATTTGTCTTTGTGAAATATTACAAGAAATTAATTTCTCCGTTCCAAATATGTCATTAAGACCACGATTTATATTGTTTGAAATTAAAAAATCATGTTTCCAACTAAATGAAATTTTAAAAGTAGCGAATAATGTAATTCTTAGATATAAAGATTTTGATCTGTTTAATGCAAAGAAAGTAGATATATTTAATATATTTTTTAAGACACACTCTTATAATTTAGAATAAGTTAAACATCTATTGTAAAATGTTTATACTATGCTAACTGTTAATATGTAATTGGGGGTTAGCCTGTTTATTATCAGTATAAATAAACTTATTATTATTATAATTTAAAAATTCCGAGCCCATATTATTTGAAGCTTGCATAGCTACATGCTTCTCATCGATAGCTCCAAGGCAATTAGGGAAATTCCATTGCTCATGATAATCTCTCGCTATTTATTTCCAATTGTCTTCATTGAGTGCCATAAAAACTTTTGGTCATACAATTTTCCAAATAGCATCTGTTGTTCCGTTTATTATATTAGATACCGTTGTCTTCCCTAAACGATATCCGTAGGCCAAAGTGGTACAAAAAACGACTCACACTTTCCTACACTTCTATGACCTGCAACCAATCCTTAACCAATACAATAATTTAAAGACACAACATAATCTTCTCAAAGAAACTATTCATGTAAATAATAATAGCTTAGAGGATTCCACTAATCATGAAAGAATAATTACCTATACGAAAAACATGATAGACGATAAGTTTAGCCATTTAATTAAAATTACGAAAAGCCTCGACGTAAGAGAGGATTAATAGATGAATTAGGCTCTGTAGTAAAGGCAATAACTGGAAATTTGGACGCAGAAGACGAGAAACGGTGTAACAAATTTTTTTTACATCTGGACAAAATCAACATAAATTAAATAATCAAGTTAAAAATCAATACTCCGTCAATCGTCAGTTGATAGAACAATTTAATAAAACTATTGACACAATAAAACCGAATGAACAAGAGCCAATTACTTCACATAGTTATTGATGGAACTCAGCATTTAAACAAATTGGCCATTCACGACATCTATAATCAACTACACTCTATATTTCCCAATTTATCCCCACGTCATCAATTTCTGATGCAAGAATTACAAAACTTTTATCTAGCATCTTTGTCGTACACACATGGCATATATGAGACTTTTATTCGCTATATCATTGTCGGTTTTTCAGAGGAGTATAAGCTATCTCTGTCTAACCAACAGCAAAAAATGAAATCGAAACTGTATTGTAACCGTGGTAACATTTTCAAATATTTGAATTATTTGAATATTCATGTCATTCTGTCATTCATGTGATTAAGGTGATTTTGGCGTCGATAATAATTTGTGCCTCATTGTGTGTTGGTCATTTTGTTAATTCTTGGGATTATACATATTGTGCATTTTACTATTGAAAAGACGGTGTTTCTAAGATTTGCGACAATTATTGCAACATATTGCTTTTGGACAATAAAAAGAGGTATAGGTATTTTATCCATTATACTTATATTGTATTTATTCAATTGGTTTATTATTTCTAAATAACTATTTGTACTTCGAATTTTGATGAATAACGAAATTGACAATATAGGTCATACTGTCAGTTTTTATCAGTTTTGACAATACATCATAATTATTCAATTGCGAAATATGTGTCACTTCGAATTTTAATGAATAATATTCTCACAGTAGATATATTAGCAAACAACAAAATTATTGCAAATAAAATATTGAAAATGTCAAACATGACAAAGTCCTGTCATACTCCACATTATATGAAACTAGAAAATTAAATCCCTATAATAAAACCATGGTAACAATATGACGTCATCAATTCCCTCCCACCCCTTACGATTTGTCGTGGAAACGGACTTTAAATACCTTATTCAGCATGATTTTTAGTATATTACAAGATGTAGAAAATTCTCTAACTTTTTGCAAACTACATGTAATGCATCCTAGTATTATAAAAATCAAAGACCTTTATTTGGAACCGAACAATATTTATAAATTCTACGGCAACGAATTTCCCTTAGAACCTATCTTCGACAATATGTTCAAATTTGAAAATTTAATTAAAGTCAATTGTAAATTAATTCAAACAAAATTATCTACTTCCTAGATATCCCAATAAATTACAATATAGACTTCCAATTACACCATTATTCACGAAAGATGACTATTCAAGGACATTTGTTCGAAGAAAGAATACATATCACTTTATAGCAGTAGCTTAGCAACATTTTGTATTAGAAAGAGAAAGATTATTTGACCTATGTCTATTTAATTTATGTTGAGTGACAAATATACGTAAATAGTGGCATTACTTTCTAACACACTATAAATAATAATGACGTATGTCGTAGAATTACAGATACCTAATTATCTACTACAATGCTCTCTGTGCTAATATTTACCCAGTGGCGTTGACGTGTAAATCAAATTCTTATTCCTTGGTTTACAAGTTGTCGATGTTTTTGTATTTTGCAAACACATAAGTGAAGAACATAAATCTATCAGAAAGGCATTATTTAGGAAGAAACATAATTTTCAAATGAATCACTCTTATTTTTTCAGTTAAAATGTGTCCATAAATATTTCATGTTGCACGCCTAAGCACACGAAATGCAATGAAGTTATGTGCAAGTAATATTATATCAGACGGCTCACAAATGACCTTGAATAGTCATTTTTCGTGAATAATAGTTTATTCTGTCTTATTTCCATACCCATAATATATCAAATTTAATTTGTGACTATTATACCAAATAAAAATGATTTCTTAAAAACTCTTGATGGCCATATCAAATCGCTGAATGACGTATGCACAAAAGGAACCATCTCCCAGTGTCCAAATAAAATCGAAGATGTACACGAAGCAGCCTGCGAGAAAAACATTATATTACATAAAAAATAAAAATTGTGAATATACGAAATTAAATTTAAAGGAAAACCACATCGAAATTATAGAAGGAATTAATCAATTCTTGGATGTCCTACCACATCCAGAAACAATCCGTGCATCTTGTAAACAAATTAACCAAGTCTAGACCCTACAAGAAATATATCTTATAAAATATCAATGTAAATTAAAGTTCAGAAATCAAATCCTAAAATTCAAAGACAGTACATTCGGGAAACCAGTCATTCTAGAAGACTTCCAAATACAACTTAACATAAGCCAAATTCCAAAAATGAGCATCGACATCAACAATATTCAAGACTTGAAGATACTCATAAACAAATTTGACACCATTGAAGAAAATTACAACTTAGAAAATACAAACAACGCAATAATAATCTTATATGTCATACTAATAATTATTAGTATTATTATTTTCACAGTCTTTGCAAAGAAAAGATTTCTTCAAAGAAAGGTCCGTCCATCCCGGAACCAGAATATAGAACTTCAACTAAGGGCCTCATACCCCGATCAACAGCAACCTAAGCTGATCCTTACCGAGGATGCCCAATTCTTAGGAAGGGGGAGATAGATCACCCATTCCCACAGGAACCGCTGATCTCATCACGTTCCAAACCTCATATTACTTTATCTTTAGTTTCCCATGAATGTAGTATAAAACTCTTGTTTCGACCTTATGTCGAGTTCAGTTGTAGTAGAGAGACGGTAGTGTCGCTTTGAATTAATTATTGTAATCTCTATATTACTAAGTAGGCTCCATTTTGATTTTGGATTCTCTGATGACTTGCTACAATCCATGTCTTCATATCTGATCAATCGCGAGCTTTGTGTTCGTGTTGATGGTATTACTTCTAATGTTATTACGCAACCTCTGGTCTCCCACAAGGGTCTAATTTAGGGTCATTAATATTTCTTCTCTTCATCAATAGCATCACTAATATTATTCAACATCCCAACGTTCTTTTATATGCAGATGACTTAAAGCTTTTCAGAATAGTTAACAATGCTAATGATTGTGCTGTATTACAAAATGAAATTAATAATGTTCTTGATTGGTCTTTAGCCTCCACGCTTTTATTTAATTTTAGTAAATGTAACATTATGACCTACTCTTTAAAGCAAACAATTATACCGTTTAACTATCACATGAATAAGACAATTTTGGAACGAGTAACTTTATTCAAAGATTTAGGAATTCTATTCGATCCCAAACTTAGCTTTGTTCCCCATTTTAATGATATTCGAAAAGCTTCTTAGAGAAATCTTGGCTTCATAATTAGTAATACACAATCGTTTTATAATTAACAGACCCTCAAATCTTTGTATTATTCATTTGTGCGTAGTAAACTGGAATATGGATTACAAATTTGGAATCCTGTATATATTAAACATATACAAGCTCTGGAGAGAATACAGAAAAAAATATAATGTATTGTGCTAAATTCCACCATCGTCGCATTGATACGATCTGTAATTACTCCAACTGTCTAATTGAGTTCAATTTTATTTCTTTGGACTGCCGTAGAAAAATCCAATCATGTTTATATCTCTATAAACTTGTAAATAGTCTAATTGATGATGCTCATTCGCTAGCTTGCCTAAATTTTGGTACACCTCGCTTAGGCTCTCGGCGTAATTTAACCTTCATATACAACACCCCTAGAACAAACTATGAACTTCGATCTCCAAGTAGACAGTTGTGTGCTACATCCAACACTGTGTCCATATACATTAACAATCTTGACATTTTCTATGATACTCAGTACAAATTTGGAAAACAAATTATGAACTATTTCTTGTCTGATATTTAGCAATTAAATTGAGTTATTTCTATTACTAATATTGTCAAGTATTTCAAATTTTTCTTGTAACTACACTGTATTTATCCTTGTTTTTGTCAATAATCCTCTGTAATTGGGAACATCTGTTCCTGTTGAGTGATTACTAATAAATAAATAAATAAATAAATAATCTGAATAAAAAATATTTTCCTGTAACACTTATAATTTTTTTTAGTAAACGTCAATAACGTTTACTTAACTTACATATAAACGATAACAATTTCTTTATTAATGTTTGCATTTTGAGTGATCAAATATTACTAAATGTTTATTTTCCTTTTCGTCGTTACGTACGTTTAACAATGTCCTAGGCTAATTGATTATTCCCGTTCCCGGGTATCTGGATGCACGTTATACATTTAACCCTTAGTCGCTACAGTGTACAAAATACACCGTGCAATACAATAATTCTAATTTTCGACTTGCTTTCTTTTGAATCGTCTTCGTCTCCACCCGTGTAATCTATCATAATATGTTCTTAGTCGACAGTTATCTATGTCGATACCTGAAAAAATACAGAAGTTTTATAAGTAAATGGATCCTGTCGTCGATACCATAAACATAGCGATATGGTATAACTATAAATAAAATAAATAAATATAAATAAATATAAATATATCATCACGGCATATTACCCATTGCTGGGTGTGCCAATCTGCTTTGTTCGCAGATATCAGTAATGATGATGACATATTTGTACCGTGCGGGCGTTTACCAGGCGTCTCCTCACGGGCATTCATTGCTGGCGTGGAGAGTGCACCACAGGGGTCATTTTTGTGCCATAAGTATGAACTTGAAAAATTTCAATGACAAATACCATTTGTATTGTAACGTGAAAGGATACCTACGACATTTGGACAGCGAGCCCCCAGCCAGTGCATGCGAGCCGACGCCTATGATAGAAGTGTCTAGACTAGAAAATGGGCGGGGACTCGGAAAGCGATAACATAAAAGTGGCGCGCAACGTAAGAGGACACCTATGTAAACAAGAGGCGAGATAAGCATAATCACCCGGGCATTGTTATAACGGTCGAGACGATGCTAGAATGTTCTGGCTAATATTAAAGCAAGTATATAAGCGACGTAATACACTGGTAAAGCGTTGACGTCATAAGTGGTGCGGATGAATAAAACCTTTCCAAACATTGAGGATGTGCATGCATTTCGCCATAAGCATTTTTAAATTATTTTATTATTTTATGACAAAAGCGAAATAAGTATAATAACCTTCTTTTTGCGTGAAAGTTAAACGTCAAACAACGTTTCACATATACACTGTATAGGTGAGTATGATATGTTCACTACAAATATTAAGAAAACAACTAATTTTTAGGTTATATAATTGCAATTATTTATAGACAATTAATTTTATGTTTTAGGAAACAATTATGACTAGCAAACGTGTTTTAAAAATATCTTCAATGGTTGCCTATTTCGAAGATGATAGAAAAACAATTGTTCGAGGAGAAAATGCTGTTGAGAGTGGGCATGTCTCTAAAATGGATTTTCATGCAGAATTATTTATTTTAAGAGGAGAAATTTATGCTAGCATAAAAAATAAAATTTATAAAGTAGAGGTAGGTAAAAATAATTTGTGAAATATTTACCTGTTACATACAAATAAATGTTATTACAGATTTTCTTCAATGATAATTTTGACATTACCGATGGTAAATGTACATGTCCAAAAGCAATAAAATGCCATCACATAGCAGCTTTATTGCTATTTGGACATTACAACATTTCCATTACTGACCAAGGATGTTCATGGAATGCCCCAAAATCGAAACCAACTTCGGACGAGGTTAAAACTTGCGACGAAATATACCCAGCAAAACAGTTTCGAGCAACGGATAGACATGACATCCGATGAAGTTAATATTTTAAAAACTAAACTGCGTCATAGTACTGTGGGACTAACGTGGTTACTGAAGGATGAACCCTCCCAAAATTTGTCATTGCTAGTGCCAGTCATTGAAGATGTCATTTTTAATGATGATTTCTTTTCATCTCCAAATAAAGCAGTTTATTTAACAAATAAATTGCGTGTGACTGCCAGTGTTATTGCAGAACTTGCAAATAAAACCGTGGGCCAAGCTAACAATCCACTGTGGATTTTGTCCAGAAAGCATTGTTTAACTGCTAGCAATTTTGGTGCTGTATTAGCTGCCTGCAAAAGAAATAAATATCCCCCTTCGCTGTTCAAAAAACTTTTTGGTAAGCATGTACTTTAATTTTTTTTATACTTAAAATACATTTTTTAATGTTTATTCAGGCATATACAATTTGGATTCGGTGAAAGCCATACAGTGGGGTAAGAACCATGAAGAAGTGGCTATCCAATAATTTGTTCAGGCGACATCTTTAGAAGTCACTTCTACGGGTTTATGGCTCGATCCCTGTGGATTTTTAGGAGGAAGTCCGGACGGGTTAGTGGGAGAGGATGCCATCATCGAAGTTAAATGCCCTTACTCGAAATTAAAATCAGAAAAATCATACATAATTTCGTATGACGACAATGAAAAAATTCTTTTAAATACAGAACATACTTATTTTAGTCAAATTCAAGGTTTGTTACATATTGTAAACAGAAACATATTATGTTATCTTGTTGTTTGGACTCCAAAGGAGACAGTTGTTGTACCTGTGGAAAAAAATGATTCTTGGGCAGACAATATAAATGTTTTAAAAGATTTATTTTATATTTGCATTCAATAGAAATATTGCTTTATTTATCTAATTAAATCTATCCATATTTTCTTTTCTTTTTCATTTGCAGGAAAACAAAAAAATTTACAAATTTTTTGTTCACTGTAGTGTTTACAATCCATTACAAAACACATAACCATTCCTGGAACAAATATAATATCTATAAATGCAAATGTCATTTCATATAACCTCAAAAAATTGGTCTCAATTCTAAATATATCATTTATTTCATTATTATGTTCATATACTTACTGAAACAAAAAAAAAATATGTTGATCTAATATTATAGTTTTTAAATATATACGTTATAGCACTTATATATCATTAATAAATTTTACATTGCTCGAAATAAAATCTCTTACGGCTTTTAACATAGACTTTTCCAATGTTTGGAAAGGTTTTGTAGCTCCCCCACCACTATGACGTCAGACTTAACTAGTCCATTGTGTGCAGAGAGAGAGTTCGTCGTTAGAAGACAGTTACATAGATAGTAAGAAGTAAGGAATCAGTGAGTAGAATAGTACAGCAGTATCGTGGTGAGCGTATGCAGCTTAGTGTCGAGTGGAATACTCGGGAAGTTACTAGTATACTGGGATAGCTGTGGATGTGAAACTCGGTAGTTTTGCGGAGTATTGGGAAGTTAGGTATACGGGTACAGTAACGGCGAGTGGAAGTGGATACTCGGCAGTGGTGTTGAAGAATTATGGCATACAGACAGTCGGTGATACTGAAGCTGTGGAAGTTACAACAGTTAACCATCAGAAAGACAATAAGTTAGTTACATAAATAGACAGTGAGGTGAAAGGAATGAATTCTGTCCGGGCAGTTGAACATACAAACTCTGTTGAGTCAGTTGAGTATATAGACGCTGTGGAGATCGGTAGGTCGAACAGTTGAATGTGATATAAATAAATAGTGACATAAATAGTCGGAATAAGTAATCAGTAATATCGTTTTTGCATGATCGGGTTATTTTTTATATTTACCGATAGTGTTTCCAAGACAGTATGTCTTATTTACAAATTACTGAATGGTAAGTGATGTGACTCACGTCGGTAAGTAATGTGCTTGCTTCACTTACCGTTCGGAAGGCGAGACGGCAAATAAATAAAAACAAAAATCAAAGCTTACTTCAAAAATGACAAATAATTTTTTTTAGGAATTACGGATCTCAGACAAAATTGAGACCTTCCCTTCGCTCAGTCCCCAAACATTGTCTTCGATCGGTAAACTGTCTTTACCGTTCTTAATACTTAATATACTATAATTGTTTAAATAAATAAAGTGTTCGTGTTTAAATAGTTAATTATATTCGTCGTCTTATATTAGTATTTAATATTTGTTTAACCATAAAAATCGTCATTGTGATTATCTTTTAAATATTTATTTATCGTTTTAATAAACATTTATTTTAATTATTAATATTTCATTGATTTTTACACTTCACCCACGTAAATAAAAACGTTACAGTATATACTCGTTATATTAATATTGGAATGGAAAAATTTCTAAAAAAAATATATTGAAACCATTGCACCTGCTATCTTGAGTAAATTAAATACTTTCTATTAAAACAAGACTATTAATAATAACTGTTATTATATTTAGAGTACATCATATTTACGGCTACATATAAATAATTCATTTTCTTATAATTATTCTTTAAATTATTAATAATATCATTGATTTTCACTAATAAATATATTCAGTGTATAAAATACACGTAGCGACTAGCACCGATTTTTATAGCTACTAACTAACGGTGAAATCATTTATGTGCATTTGATTGTTTTTTTTTTACTATAGAACTAAATTTAAGTCAAAAAAATATGTTGCATTCATATGATGTTTACTAAGCTCTAGACTAGACCTTACCACACACCGACTGTACACCAGGTGCCTGTTTCATAAAAATAATTAGGCTAATAACATTAGTGAATGTCTAATAATAACTGGTACAGGAAACCCACCTGGTCATCCAGATACTTAAATTTCAATGCTTATTATCCTATGAAATACAAAAAATCAGTCATTAACAACTTAACAAACCGAGCTATTCCTCTCTCTGATAGGTCCTTTCATACGGAAAATATTAACTTGATTATTCAAACATTGTGTAACAACAACTACCCCCTTAAATTATTAGAACAAACTATTTCCGATAGAATTAAAAAAATTAACTCAAACTCTTTAAATGTATCTGGTATTCCGGCAGGTAACCAAATATCAAAGAAATACATATCTTTACCTTACTACAAACACCTTCACCAACCACTTAAAGCCATTACAGATGAATTAAATTTAAATTTAGCTTATAGATCTTCCTGTAATACCTCTTCATTGTTTTCTAGTTTAAAAGACAAAAATACTAAAGACCTCCAAAGTAATATTGTTTATCAAATAAAATGTAAAGATTGTCACTCTACTTACATAGGTGAAACACGTCAATATATTCATAAAAGACTCAAACAACATGAATACCTTTTAAAAAATGATAACAATACACACAGTGCCATTGTAGATCATTGCATTTCTCTTGAACATGAATTAGATATAAAAAAAACTATAAGAGTCTTCATTACGAACCCATTATAAACAAAAGATTGTTCTTAGAAAGTTGTTATATTAATTTAGATGATAAAACTATTAACATTAAATTGGATTACAATCAATCCAAATCTTTATACCCAAATATCAAACTTTTCAATAGCCCTAAAATTTAGATAATTTTTGTATTTCGTGGTTGACTTAGTTAAGGGTCAAAGTTCATAATGCGGTTGTCATTCAGTTTCTTGTTTTCACATTAGATGTCATGAGTTTTCCTTTGTTAACTTTCGTGTACAGAATTGTAAAAATTTATATTCAGTCGCCGTTGACTCACCGACCAGCGCAGGCGGTTGTCAAAACATCAAACTCAATTATGGGTTGTAATTAATTTTTTTTTATTAAAGTCGTTTTATTATGTAACTTAAATTTCAAAAAATTTTGACTAAATGTAAATTTCACTTTATGTGGTAAGTTTATATTTCTAATAAAATTATTCCATAATATTTATATTTTTCTTTTTGTATCAGACTTGAAAATGGCCATAACCATGTGCCGAAACGTCGTCTTTTGGTTGTCATAATAATAAACAACTTTAAACAACAATTGAAGCTTCTGAAACTTTACAACGAACGTCTAATAATATTAGTTAATATTATTATGTAATGTTTCATAAAAACATTAACTTATAATATTAGTTATTAGTGTAGGACCACAAAATATTAAGTAATTTTATTAGTAAAAAACAGAATTTGTTTCATAAAATAAAAAGACTAATAAATTATTCTAATAAAAGCAAACTAATAATATTGGTGTCTTGACAGTAATAAAACAATATATTAGTGAATATTGTGTTTGTAATTGTAGTGGAGATGAGATACAAATAAAAATATTTGATTTAGACACAAGTTACGAAGAAGAAATTATAGTAAAAAGACCCAGAATATTTCGGCAAAGAAAGTTTGGAAAACTGATATGAATTTAACGAAAGGTTTAGGCTTAATTTCGAAAAATTTGGGTATTTTTTGGACAAAATATATAATGTACTAGAACATAAGACAAAGGGGAAACATGCATTATCTCCCAAAGAAAATCTTTTAATTACATTACATTGGCTAGGGACTGGTATGCAATACCATTGTATAGGACATATGCATGGCGTATCTAAAGGAACAGTTTGTACGTGTGTGCTATCAATGACACTTTATTAAAAGATACTGTACGTTGGCCGGACGATGTTGGTAAAGTTATTAGGGATTTCAGTGGGTTAGCAGGGATGCCATTGGTTTGCGGGGCAGTTGACGGCACCCTTATAACAATTGATGCTCCAAAAGACTATGAACCAGCCAATAATTGTAAAGCTCGTATGTTGTCCAAATTTAAGTTTTTATTATGTTTGCGCAAATAGTGTATTCCGACATTTTTTTAAAAAAAATCCTTTAGTACATACCAGTAGGACTCTGAATATCTTATTTTGAGTAAGAAAATGGATATATCACGTGAGATATGATTTTTTAAAAACATAATCACAATTCAAATTTTCTTATCATTGGCGCGATTATGACGTCAAATCGATAGTGACATCTGCAACAAACAGCGTCTAAACCCACATGTTCATGACAGTAATTTGCTTTTTTACACATGTTTTCAGTAGCAGCGTGTATTACAGTGTTTGTCCGTGGTAAAAATACGAGTAATATTTCATAAATATGGAACCTGATTATAAAAAGGCTGATTCTGGTAATTTACCTGGTGTGGATTCTGCCATGGTAAATGATTATTTTCTCCATAACTCACAATACGTGAGTGCAGAAATACGTAATGTTAAAAGCCGAAGATATGTTTTGTTCGAGAATTGCTGCAAATAAAGTGGCCAAAATGTCAAACAAAAAATATACGCTCGTGTTAACTACTGGCACCATCTATGATTCTAAACGTAAATATCTACTGTGAAATGAGCAACAAATTATCAATTTCACGTCACAAATTTCAAGTACGTTTCTAGAGCAGTAAAATTTCCAATTTTCTAACATTAAATTATGAATTAAAAGTTTTTATTAAACATGTTTTATTATATTTTCCTACTTTATAAAAATGTAAACTATAGAAAAAAGTTTTTATTTTGCATTATTTCTACATCACCGGAATACCCCATTGGCCTGGAAGTGTGAACGATGCAAGAGTCTTGTAATATAATGGATGAAGGTTAGAGAAGTGCACTTTCAAACTTGTCCAAATAATTGACCTTTTAATTCTAATATTTCTCGTCTCTTTTATAAACTGCTTTCGACATTTTTTTAATCAATCAGAAAACCACAAAAGATTGTAATTCAATAAAGTATAATATGTCAAAATATTGTCAAAATCTTAATACAGTGGGTACGTTCGGCATTAACATTTTGAGCGCTCAGAGCCGTCGATTGCGTTCGGCATTGACATTAGAGCGATCTGTAGCGTTCGGCATTAAACTCGCTAAGCATATTGAGCTCGCTCTGTGTGCTCGGTGACCAAGCGCCGAGCACACGGAGCTCTCAAATCTGAGCATGCGTATTAGCCTTTAACTCAACTGTCATGTGGCAGGTCAGTTAAAAATTTCATTTCCCCGTAAAAACTAGCAACTCAGAACTTAAACCGGCGGAGGGTAGTTCTTAGAATTCTGTACCGTGCTCTCGCCTAATAGTTCTAAAATATTTTGATTCATTTATAGCAAAAAGTTTTAAATATGAACAACAATTTATTTACGTGCCCTTCATCTTCATTTACAGTTAAAGCATGTTTTATAGAAATATTACAAAAACATGTTGAAAATGAATATAAAGATGTAGAATAATAGGGAAGTTAGAAATAATATTTTGTACAAATTACTCAATATTCATATAACCTTTTTCATAAAGCTTGTACGGTGAAACGTAATTTCATTTTTACCTACTAAGAAAACTTATAAAAATATAATATTTTAACACCTATGTGAAAAACTATTAATTCATTAATACACGGTTTACTCCTGTAGTATTCCTGCTCCTAGTTGCATATTTGTGTATTTATAATATCCCGCTTAACATATGAATCTGGAGCGTTCGGCATTAGCATTAACATCTGTGAAATCCGTCACGTGACCTATGAGCTCTGAGCAATCCGTAGATTTCAATGCCGAACGTACCCAGTATAATAATAAATTTTTGGTTGTCATAGATGTGGTTCACTAATAATATTAGTTAATAAATTTATGAGTAATGTTTAAATATATATGAAACAAAAAATATTAGTTTAATATTATTTTATTAGACTAACATTATTAGAAACTTTTATGAAACAGGCGCCTGCGTTGAGAGAAAAGGCATAATTCATTCACGCTTCCGCTTCACGTTTCAAAATAATGTGAGCGATTTTGAACCTTATTCTAATGTCAAAAACAGATGCAAAAGGCTAGTTATATACTGTTTGTTACAGTTGTCCAAATAAATGCCTGATTATGCGTAACAAATGTAGTATCACAAATAACAAAAGAGTTTAAAACTAAGAAAACCATATGAACTAACAACAAGTATACGTACGATTACAAGTCCTTGCGCAAAGTTGGTTGCCCGGTCAGTGACGATATCTTCTGATTCTTCTGACCCTTATATTGCTGTCCTGTACGGCTTGAAAGTAATTTCATCTTTTTCTTCACAACCTTCCCGAAGTTTTCTGATGTGCGGCGTATAAATTTCATTATGAATACTGAAACACAAGTTTATTTTTTATTAAAAGGTTTTGTGTTGTACGTTAACGTTAGAATTTTATATATACTTACTTTATAAATATGGAATGTTGAAAACACAATCACATGAATTGAATTCTATATTATGGCTCACGTGTATAAGATAACTACAAACAACCACAACACTTGCCGACCAGTTCTAACCTACAAATACCATCAACCAACATACACTGCAGCACAAGTACAAAAGCGAATGCGCGAAGTGCGAATGAATGGTGGTGATATTGTCCTTCCCTTGTTCCCTTTCCTCTCTTAACCTGTCAACTGCAGCTGCAGCTGTAAACAAGTGAAGAATGCCAACAGAAACAGTGTTGCCAAATGCAAGTATAATATTTCATTCATTTAAACATTGATAAAATAAGATTTCATGAAACAATTATTAATATTTGTAATTTTAAATTAAAAATGAATTAAAAACAATGGGTATACTCGTATATAAAACGATTCAAGTAAATTCAGTATGTGGTCCGCTCTCAGTAACTAGGTTTGAATGAAATATCTCTGACGTTCAAGATGCATGGAAGTGTAAAAATCTGAGAAATATTAATAATTAAAATAAATTTATTAAACGATAAAGAAAATGAAAATAACGAACACTATGAATAAACAAATATAAACACTGGGATGCTCCGAATATTCGTATTCGTTTTAACGGATATTCGCCAACGTTTATGTATTCATATTCAAAATCGTCTAACACGAACACAATACGAATAATTAACCAAAGTAATTTTGGCCTGCAAAATAATTTAATTTAAAAACAAGAAACTGTCTAAATTATTAAAAATTGTTATTATTTATTTATTTTGGCAACCTATCTCTAAATTCAATTTCAAGTAAAAATCAAAATCTCGCAAACTTATAGAAACTTCACGTTATTAATGTTTATTTTGTGTAGTAATCATGAAAAAGTTATAAAACAATAACATTTTCCAAGAAAAATTAGAGTTTACTAATGGCCATTTCTGGTTTTCCGATTGTACTCAAATAGGGAAAACACATTTTCATAATGTACATATATGTCGTGTACATTCTTTGCCTTACAAATATTATTTAGGAAGTCTGCGCGAGTCCTACTTCGCTCGCTCACAATAAGAGTACACTCCGGAGTTCAAATTGTAAATGAAAATAACTTATTATATCGAAATAGGTTGATAGTTATTGGAGCACACGATGAATAAAAACAACATCGATGTTTAAAAAATTTATTCCCATAAATTTAGCGATTTTTGATAATTGTTACTGGTATTTAAGAAATTTTAAAAGTCGTCGTGTGAATAAATGGCAATCCGATACAAAGATTTCACCAAACCGTCTTCTTAGTGAATTTTTTTTGTGAATCTTTCTGAAAGATGCACCGTGGGAACTAGGCATAAGCTTAGATCATATAGCTTACGTAAGGTATATGATCTAAGCATCTAAACGCATGTCATCAGAGCATCAGACCGTTCAATGAATAATAGATACTTCCGTTTCTCTAGATTTGCTAACTTCGTTGAACGCACTTATAGTGTATTCCCGTAACCACTGAAAATGGTTACGGGTTAACCGTGGTTACAATATTACCGACATCGGACTAGAAAAACGGACCAGGTAACAACTAACCTCATTTTGACAAATTTAAAATAGTTAAACGTTCATTTGTCATGCATCAAAATTTAACCGCACCGCAACCGCCGATCTAGCGCGGTTAGTGTGGTTACATAAAAATTACCAGCTTTCAATAACCGCGTTCCGAAAACACAAGATGTAATTAAAATTGGTATTCTAAATAAAAGAAGAAAACATATAGACGTCAGGTTCCATTTTATTAGTGAAAAAGGTAAAAAATGTTTAATAAATAGTTATTTGTTTGACTAGGCACTAAAATACCAGATTTACAGCAGAGGTTGCAGTTTCATTGCCTCGGCTACGCCTTGGCAATGAATGCTGTCGAAGTTGTACATCTGTGTTTAGTGCCGTGTTGAACACATTATTTTTTTGCCGATTGAAAATTGTTGAACGGTTTTGCATAGCGGTTGCTATGTAATAGGCAGTAAGAATATTTTGTGTCTGGGCAGTAAAAGTGACATTCCACAGTCTGTCAGCTGTCGAAAAATCGCACTTTTAATGTCAATCGAAAAAAAAAAGTATATTTGTTGACAAAACCTAGGTACGTTCGGTTATTCAGTTCAGTGCACACATTTTGAATAATATGCATAGTAAGCATTCGATAATTCACTTCTGTGTACTCTGGGTCACACCTTGTCATGTAAAATTTAATGATAATGACCTGAAAGAAAAACAGAGGATTATTGAAGGATATAAATACATATATAAATATACTATTATTTATTTTTCGTGTCCAAAAATATACATAGTGGTTAATATTAGTATTTATTAAATTTCATATACATATATTGGCTGACATTTAAAACAGACAAGTTTAATTTTTAATACAATTAAATTTTTACAAGTACCAAGGATGTAGAGTTTTAAATATTATAATATACAATTACTATATTTTTAAGAGTCTAAGTACACGTTAATGTCTATCTACTCTTCATTTCACGTAAGAAAATAACAGATGGCTCTTGAGAGCCTTCCGTTTTTACATGCATTATAGTTTACGTATAGAGAGCTGAAAGAAAAGAAATACGCCTGCTGACGAAATTTGAGGCCTATCGCAAAGCGGAGGTCATTTATTCGTCTAAGGGCGTATAATTTTCTTTCAACCTGAGGTACGTACATTTTACGCACAATTGAGACAAACTGAACTATAGCAGAACTAATGAAATTATTGATTTTTGAACACACACAGAAAACCTCCAGGTAGTCGATAGCATCACTACCGGGCGTTTTGGTTTTTTTTTTACATGCGGCGGGCGATAAAATTGACACAAAGCCCGGCGGGCGTAATGTTCAACTTTATGCCGTGGTAACTAGATACAAACAAATATTGGTTCAGTTGTGCATAAAATAAATAATTTAATTCCGTGAAACCAAACTTTGTCAATATCTACTAAAAAAGTACCATTACCAGAATATTAAGAACTACAACTTCCGAAATAAAAAACATGGTTAAATATCACTTAATTCTGTTGATTTTATTTTATAATTGACAGCTGACAGATGATATTTTTTTCGCTTTGTGAACAAGTAGACAGAATTTATTTCCCTATCTAAATCAACGCTATGTTCTTACGTGAAATGAACTATTGAGATATGTAAATAAGAATGCGTACCTTGTGGGGAATTTTGTAGCTAAAACAAAGGAACTATTTGATTTGATTCGTATGCTTTTATACAGTATGACACTAAAAAACGAGCCACTTGAAATAACTTTTTTATGTATGATTATTATTTAATTTTCTTGATATATTTGTAAACTAGGCTTAGGGGCTCACAAATCATGGTATTTGGCATGATGATAGCGCTTCCGATTGAGCCGGAAAAGACATTGACTTTTACATTTGTAATGGGACACCTATATATTTTTTTTATATATTTGGAATTTACGTAAAGTCACGAATTCATTGGCTGGTAGCACGAGCGTAATTCTAACACCCGTGTTAACTAAAACCACGCCAACGACTTGGCACATACTTCAGGGTTATTAACAAAATTAGTGTTGCCAATATACTGATTAGCTCGAAAATGTATTGACAACCATATTCAATAAATTTGGCTTCATTATTTTAAATTGATTATACTACAAAGAAGAGAAGACTAAAATCATATTAAACAGTTTTAAATAATGCCGTCAAATTTATTGAATATAGCTGTAAGTAATATACCTATAAAACTAAAATATACTGCTGATGTCCAATCTCTCACTTAAGAGGGGTCTGCTACAAACATTATTGTCTATCCTTGTCAGTTAGTGTAAGAGTTTCCCTCCCGCTAGTTCCCCTTTCCCGTTCTACACCAATAAAATCAAAGCAATCCGGCGCTTGCGCAGAGCTATTCTTAGCTATATATGCAGATGAGCAGATGTATATGTCTGCATTCGTCCAATGTTAGTCTCATAAATCTCACTCCCACTTAGTTTTATAGGTATATCCTGTCATTACATTTTCGGTTTATTCAGTACATTGGCAATATGATTTTGTCAAGTCGTTGGTATGGTTTTAGTTAAAACCGGTGTTAGAACCACGCTCGTGCTACCAGCCAATATGTTTGAGGTCCATTTTTATTGAAGAAATAAATTACAAAAACGTAAAAGAATATTATGAATAATTAACCTGCTAAGCCATGATTATTAGGCACGCTATGAAAACAGTTGAGATAATATTAAGCAATATTAAAATTAATTGTTTAGATAGTAAGTTTATAGTGAAGACTACATTTTGTTACAAAAAAAATATCAATCTGTTATCACAGCTTACATGATATGGCTTGGGTTAATTGTTTATAATTTTCTCTTATGTTTTTGTCATTGATTTCATAATTTTACGCAGATTCCAAATATATAAAAATATATAGGATATCCGCTTTGATATATGAAAGCTTTCGGTTAAACCGAAAGCGCTACCATCATACCAAATACCATGATGTCTGAGCCCCTAAGCCTAGTTTACAAAACTATATCAAGAAAATTAAAAAATAATTATAAATAAAAAAGTTATTTCGAATAGTCCGTTTTTTAGTGTCACCTGTAGTGTGAAGTTAACCTAACTACTAACTACAGTATTTAAAATTAAAAATAATTAATCTACTGCTACAACTAATAAAACAGGAAACAAGTAAATATAGGTACTCTATCTACCTAAAATAATTATAATAATAATAAATAATAATAATAAACCCCAAAAGAAAAGTCAAAATACAAGAAGAATCAAAGAGAAACTATTGACATTAACGATACGCTTATGTAAGTTAAAAGTGCTTATTTGTCGAAGTTTTGGCATATGACATAATAATATTTTTTTCTATTTCGGTGTTCTTATGAGTCTATAAAAGCACTGTTTATCACCGAAAGCACGACGTTTAGAAGATCTATAAACGTACTGTTTTTGGCGCCTTTCGTATTCTAGAGGTGGTAGTCATGACAGATGAATTACATATAACCTCGAAATGGTAAGTTGTTTATGTTGAAATATTACTTCTAATTATTGATTTTTATCTTTTCTCTAGGTGATAGGACTAGAAAGAAGAGGAATTTATAGCTATAGCTGTGTTAGTTCATAAAGATGAATCTGTGAAGTTAAAATCTTTCAAATAAAAAATTATGAAACAAGAAACAATGCGCTCTGATTTACTTTGTCAACACAATTTAAACGGTAAATTTTATTTATTACAATTTCATTGTATGGTAATATTGCAATTTTCAGCTGATTGTATAGTTATATCAGGCAGGTTTTGAAATGGATGGTGCACGTTACTTGAAATGTTGATACTGTCAGCTCTATTTTTGGCTACTTGCAAGCAAATATGAAAATTTTACGATCCATAATTTCCAGTTCCACGTCGAGGCGAACTGTCGAATATTAAATTTTTAAATATGATTTAGACATAAGTACCATATACAAATACAACATATGTTTTATATTGAAAAATGTAAGAACAGCTGTTGCTGTTATGTTTGCAACTGAGCAGTGGATGTGTTGACAAAATAGTGGAATGTAAAAGTGTAGATCAATAAATTGTTCATTAAAGTATTTTATTATTTAAAGAGTTTTATTTATGATAATAACCTACACGAAACAGCGATCCCGATTCGTTATTTGATAACTTTACCTTTATTACAAGATATGTCAAATCAGGTGGTTCATTAATAAACCGGTGGAGTACATTGTAAGTATTGTTTTTCTTCTTCCACAATTATATAATGTTTGATACAATGTTTTAATGTAAACAATCAGTCAGATCACACAATACACAAACTGTCAAAATGTGAGATTTCAATTGTTAGCGGGAAGCGCTACCAACATAATTGACAAAAAACACTATGTCTAGCGGCTCGTTTTCCAAACTTGGACTCGTACGTTAACAGATTGCCTTATGATACTTGTGTTTTAAGGTACTAATAGGTACACGCTAAAATGTCACCGCTTATAGCATACGCATGTAACATGCATTGACTTATTGCGGGTAAAATACCCAAAAGATCACGTTAAATAAATGGGGTTAATAGACCATTTCAAAAATTAAATGCGCATATGCAAACTTTAGACGAAGATAACAAAAGTTAGTGCCGTATACCGATCTTTGTTTACGATATGACGGATAACAGTTCGATTATTTTTGTTGGTTAGTATTTGTTTCTTCATTGGAAAAATTATTATAATAATAGTAATTATGACGGGTATTATACGTTCTTATTCTCATAATATGAACGAAAGAAATGAGTGGATCACGTAGAATAAATAGACAGCAATGGATACCAAAAAATTTGATAAAATATGTGGAAATTGAATTTATTTTAATATTACTGGAAAGAAATCATCACAAGATAAATACCCTAAATATTTTCCTGATGGTCGAATAATCTAAAATAAAAAAATAGGTTACATCAAATCTATCATATAAATAACTGATGAATATAGACTAAGTACGTATCGTCGCGCCACTCGCGGATTTTTTAACACTAAGGCTGGGTCGTGGCTGAGATGACAGTTCGTAAACACGCGATGAGCAAGGAAAACCTTGGTAAAAAGCCATCAAACTTGTGTTGTAGAGTGCAAATCTAAATATAATGGGGATAATCAGATTCATTTTTACTCCTTCCCTTATTATCCTTGGGAACAGGCAAGGCGGCAAAAACGGATACCATCGGTTCGTCGAATGACATAAGTACAGCTAAATTTCATTAAAAATCTGATTACATATTTCTCAAGCACACAACATGGTTTTAAATTATACATATTTTGTGGATTTATCAAATAAAAAATTTAATTCAATAATTATAACTTTGAAACAAAATACTTCGATTCAAAATAGGTTGTGGGACAATACATATCTGTGTGCCTTTGATAGCAATAATGAAAAATAAAATATTTATGAAATATACATGCTATTGAATGTAAAATGTATAATTTCATGAGATCTACGATAAATTATTAGTAGACAACTTTACACAAAGCGCACGAAGAAATCTTTATACTGACCTTGACAAAAATATACGTCAAAGTTCAAGAAACATGTAAGTAAATGGAATACACAAATTACACATAAACTAACGGCTCTCCCAAACCAACGGGAAATATTTTCCAAATTGTCGTCAACTAAAAGTACACAGCGACAAGTAGTGATAGTCTGATAGTCCTCACACTGGCGCGTTACCGCGCAAACGTATAAGAAAGATATGTCGACGTTTTCAAAATCACGGCTTATGATAACACACGTATTTTCTGTTTCAAGTGGTGCTTCAAACATATTTTAAACTAACAAAATGGTTCGTGTATATATAAAACTCCATTCTACACGTAAGAAATCTTACCCCAAACTACTTAACGAGATATTCGTCTAATGGCGCGACCAGCGACACGTACAGCTGCTTGGATAGCCTATACTACATTTATTTCGATAAATTTTAATTTTCAGCATAAACATTTTACTTACTTTTTATTTAAATTCTTTTTAACATTTCTCGTACGCCGTCATTTAACGGCACTAAGTTTTTAGTTCAAAAAATAAACACGTAGAAATCGCGGACATGTTTGAAAAGGTCTATTATGTTTGGGTATTGAACAGAGTTTTATGCGTTATGTTAGGCTATTGTATGTAGTTATATTTAGAGGAATATAGTATTTTAGCCTATAAATGAACGTTGCATGGTGTAAATTTTAGAATTATAAAAAGGACACCTTAAATACTTACGTTATAAACGGTGATGATGTTTTAGAGTGTACCAACGTTTCGTATTACGTACAAACAAAAGTTCTCACAAAACGTCAAAATAGATAGCGTGATCGTTAAAATTCCCGATAACGTGAACGTTATTCTACACATTTTCACATACCGTATAGATTATTTTCTGTCAAAGAAGAAAAATAGAAGATGAATTATACAGTGTGTTCAAAAAAATCCCTAACTCGGAGTAGGCTATGAACAATAAAACGTATGTTAATTTAAAAATATTTAATTAAATGTCAATTTGACATGAGATATTGTCAAAAATGTTATCTAAATAAATCAAAGCTTTTCCTCTTGAATTTTATTTTAAAAAAGGAAACAAATAAGAAAACAGAGAATGTCAATATACCGTATCCTTCTTTATTGTTTTTTCTCCTTAAAATTAGATTTCAATATCAATTTTGACATCTTGACTTTTGAATTGAATAATTATCAGACATACGTTTCAATGTTCATAGCCTACTCCGAGTTAGGAATTTTATTGAACACACTGTAAAATCTTATTTTAATTGTTAAGTGAGAAAGATTTCAATGATGCCTTAATAAATTGTTGAACAATATTTAAAACAAAAATACTACATAGAGTTTTGCATCCTCTACCTACAGTTCCGCAAAAAAAATGTAACTATAAACGTTGCAGCTACCTTTCTCTAAAAATTAGTGAAGTCAAATATAAAGTATATATACATACCAAAATGAGATTTAACGTTCACGCTTTTATTTTGACGTTATGTGGAAACTGTTAACATGTCGCCAGTTTTTTTTATTTTTTATTACGTACATATCAAGTGAAATTATTTCCTCTACTATGAATGATCATATGTGTTTTGAGAACACAACTCTGTTTAAACGATTTTTCACAAATAGAACACTGAAATTCCCTAATCTCATTATGAATTTTCATATGTGAGTTTAAATTACTTCTTTGTATAAATTGTTTATTGCATATCGTACACGTATAGTCTTTTTTTCCACTATGTATTTTCAAGTGCTCTTTTAAACTAGAATTTCGTGAAAATGATTTATTACATGTTGGACACTTATGTTTGGGTAAACTACAATTTTCTTCCAGTGGTTCTTCTTTAATAAAAATCTTATTGCTTTCTCGAATATGCATTTTCATATGTGTGTTTAGGTTACTGCTTTGTATAAATTGTTTATTGCATATTGTACATTTATGGTCTCTTATCCCACTGTGAATTTTCATATGGCTTTTTAAATTATATTTTTCTGTAAATGATTTATTGCATGTTGGACACTTAAACTCATATTTGTCCTCTTTTTCTCCATTATGAATTTTCATATGTTCTTTTAAACGATAATTTGTTAAGAATGCTTTTTTACATAAAGTACATTCAAACTCCTTAATACCTTTGTGTAATTTCAAATGAACTTCTAAGTTCCGCTTGGCTCTGTAGTATTTATTACAGATATGGCAATGGTATTCTTTTATTCCAGTATGCATTTTGATATGCCTTTCCAAGTTCGCCTTCCAATTAAAACTTTTATTACATATTGCACAACAAAAACGTTTGGAATTAGTATTTTTAGTTTCCCGAATATCATTATTTTTCGTATCAGTTGTACATTCTTCTTCCTTCTTTATACTTTGAAGAACATTTTCATAAAACTCTCCGTCCTGAGGTTTTTCTTCCAGTGATTCTTCCTTAATATAAACTTCATCAAATTTTTCATAATTTGTTAGTGCTGTATGTGGCCCGATCTCGCTTCTGCTCTCCATAACTGATAGTTGATAAACGAGGGTTCGTTTGACAAATATATAACTGGTGCACACAAGAATTCTCCTTAACTTGATAGTTTATTGTCTAAAACATAAATTTTCATTCTTACAAGACATATCTATTTTATTTTGTTTCAATTGATAATGGTTGCTTGTTTCCAGTGTAAAATTATGATTTGTGAGGTGCTTTCCATATGTTGCAACTAAAATCATGCACTCTATTCTTCAAAAAATACTAAAGACTTTTAAATATGTGGAGATAGTGAAGTAGATTAAATTCTGTACATAATGGTTTATATTTCACACCGAATATGTATATATTTAAATGAATGTAACTATGGACGAAACGTATCATGTAATAATATAATTAAATAATGGTAAATAAAATATTTCATCTTTTTACCTTCCGTCACCTTTAGGTAAGGAAGGTATTGTCTTTGGTCAAAAATTTCGGTGGTGAGTTTTTGATGAATAAGCACGTTTTAGGGTCCCTAGTATACGAATTTACTATTTTTACGATGATGTCTGTATGTGTGTGTGTGGATGTGTGTGTGGATGTGTGTGTGTGTGTGTGTGTGTGTGGATGTGTGTGTGTGTGTGTGTGTGTGTGGATGTGTGTGTGTGTGTGGATGTGTGTGTGTGTGTGTGTGGATGTGTGTGTGTGTGTGTGGATGTGTGTGTGTGGATGTGTGTGTGTGTGTGTGGATGTATGTGTGTGTGTGTGGATGTGTGTGTGTGTAACAAAAATTTCGTCTGCGATAACTCTAATACTACAATTTCAAAAATTATATTTTTTTCGTATTCTTATTCGTCACATCTATATGAAGAGCTGATTAAATTTTGGTTACAATTGATCAACCGGAAGTACCATCATTTGAAGATTTTAACAGTTTTTCTTGAAAAAATTATGTTAAATATCATTTTTTCACATTTAATGTTATAAATATTAAAAATAAAATAAATAAATATATATGGATTTGGGGATTGGATTTCAAGCTACAACAGTGTTTTCCAAAAAAGAAACTCACCCCCCCCCCCCGCCCTTCAAGCTTAAAAAATTCTTCACACCTCCCTGACTCCGCCCGTTCCAGTAGTTTTTGAACCTGAAATAATTAATTTCCTTCTGCACCCCCCCCCCTGGAAAATTCCGCGCCCCATTTAGGTGGGATTTGGGAAACACTGAGCTAGAGTATTTACTAACCAAAAAATTTCATGTTTGATCATAATTATTATTGCCCATTAAATAAACCGATACGTACCCTCTGTTACCTTTCTGTACACAACAATAAATAGTCTTTCACTAGACAAAATTAAGTTTTTTTTTAATTATTCAAAAAAAATACTGTCAACAAAAATAAAAAGTGGCCAGTTTTCATGCATTGCACCTGAGTGTATAATAGCATTTTTAGGTTAATAAAGTGCACTTTTTAATTAAAATAAGTCTGAAGTTTGCAGCCGCGGCCAGAAAATCATATGAGGCTAAAAAGTGAGTTAAGATTACTGCAATACTATACCTGCAATATTACTATAAATGCAATAAAATTAATAAAATATGGCGTATTTTTCTGTACAGACGATATTAAATTTATCATTGGTTAAACCGCCCGCAATACGATGACGTATGCAGCATCTTTGGTTCGACGTAGTGTCAACTACGAGCGCTAGTTTAGAATAAAAACATGAACGTATGTCTTCTATATTTGATATTGTAAATTCAATGTCAAATCGCAAAAAGCAAATTATTTTATTTTAAATATGTATATGTAAAACCTAGAAAATACGATAAACAGAAATTATATTGTCAAATGTAAACATAAAAATGTGGCCGTATTTTGCATCCGTCTCTTTCTATGAAGCACGTTTTGGGCACGTATGTCGAGACCTAATTTGCACATAGTTGATGTTATGTACGCCGTAATGGCGGGAAGAAAATCTCGCAAAAGTTTAACATTTTTTTTCTCCGTATTTTTAAAAAAATTACAAAATATAAAAGTAAAAACACTTTAAAATTAAAAATATTTTAACATATAAAAAAATCAAAAATTCGAAAACTCCGCCATTTTAAAAAATACCGGAGAAAAAAATTATAAACTTTTGCGATATTTTCTTCCCGCCATTACGGCATACATAACATCAACTATGTGCGAATTAGGTCTCGACACACGTGCCCAAGACGTACTTCATAGAAAGACACAGAAGCAAAACACGGCCATCTGTTTATGTTTACATTTAACAGTTGGCAATTTAATTTCTGTGTTTATCGTATTTTGTAGGTTTGACCACAGACTCAATATATACAGACAGCTAACTAAATGTATTTAAATGGCAGCGCGTGTTTTTGTAGTTCTGGACAATTCTGTTTAGTAGCGCTAATATCGATTCTTAGTTCATGGATGGGTCTAGTAGATGGACACAGCGAAGTAGATACATTGTAAGATAGGACTCATTCGTTCGTGTTCGGAATAGTTCGATAGGGTCGCTGTTTTCGTGTTATTACAAGATCCTTCCCTTATTGTTGTTAATAAGAAGTTTACATTCTTTGAACATGTCTGGCAATGTGTGTTCCTACGTCAATTGTGGCAATAGTAGAAGAAAAAATCTAAATTTGAAAACATTTAATTTCCCTACATACGATTCGCAAAGATGTGAAAAATGGATTGCAAATTCGGTAAAATTATTTTTTCCTTTTCCTCTTATATAAATAAATGAAGATTACATTACATTTGTATTCTTTAATAAGTAATTGCAATTACCGACTTGCAGGGCCGTAGCCAGGGGGGGCTGGCCAGGGCTAAGCCCTGGTAAAAAAATCTGATGTGGCCAGCACATTACCTTCCGTCAGTTCTATGTATTTTATACAAATTTCATACGGAAAGTTCCTTGCTAAATATTCTATTTCTTGTACATTACCTTCCGGCAGCTGCATGTATTTTATGCAAATTTCATACAGAAAATTTATGTCTTAAATTATTATTTTGTATGACGTTTTCTATATACAGTGTAATGTATCTGCGGAAATAAAAGATTTATTATTATTATTATTTCTTGTACATTACCTTAAAGCAGTTGTATGTATTTTATACAAATTCCATACAGAAAGCAAAAGATCCTATATTTCAGTAAAATTATAAGACAAACACACTATGTTAATTTCACTTGACACTGACATCTTTCAATCAGAATTTTCTTAATATAGTAGCTGTTTTCATAGCTATAGCTACTTTATGAAATTTAATTTCTTTATAATTTTTTAACTCTATATCCATTTAATATAAAGTCTAAAATGCAGTCAAATCGTATAGAGAATAAAATATGCTTTAATATTTATAATAACATTAAATGTGAAAAAATGATATTTAACATAGTTTTTTCAAGAAAAACTGTTAAAATCTTCAAATGATGGTACTTCCGGTTGACCAATTGTAACCAAAATCTAATCAGCTCTTCATATGGATGTAACGCAGAAGTATACGAAAAAATTATAATTTTTGAAACTGTAGTATTAGAGTTATCGCAGACGAAAATTTTGTTACACACACACACACACACATCCACACACACACACATCCACACACACACACATACAGACATCATCGTAAAAATAGTAAATTCGTATTCTAGGGACCCTAAAACGTGCTTATTGATTAAAAACTCATCATCGAATTTTTTGACCAAAGACAATACCTTCCTTACCTAAAGGTGACGGAAGGTAAAAAAATTGAGCCCTGGTAAAAATAATCTGGCTTATATATAGAAAAAATAATATAATTACACTAGCGGCTTTATTAAAATCAAGGATGTAAAAAGTAAAAATACGTTCTAACTATTACCAAAGTCTCCCCGTCACTTAATTACACCCTATCTATTAATGTATTTTTCTATGTATAAGAAAGTGCATTTATTGTTATATATATATATGTTATATTGAGTCTGTGGTTTGACTTTTATATATGTAAAATCAAATAATTTGCTTTATGCGATTTGACATTGAATTTGACGTTTCAACATCAAATATAGAAGACAAGCGTTCATGATTTCATTCTAAACTAGCGCTCGTAGCGGACAACTACGGCGAACCAAAGATGTTGCATACGTCATCATATTGCGGGCGATTTAACTAACGATAATTTTAATATCGTTTGTACAAAAAAAATAGGCTATGTTTTATCATTTTTATTGCATTAATAGTAATATTGTATGTATAGTATTGCAGTAATATGGAACCAACGACCAAATATAACTAGACAAAACATTTCCTATCCCTCCTCACTAAATGTTTTGATTTCGGCTGGCCAGACAGAGAAACTAGAGATAGAAATATGTCTTGTCTAGTTCGAGTATTTCTCACTAGAGGCCACATAGAGTGTCAGTGTATAATCTAGTGTTTAGTTTGAACATTGCTCACTAGAGGCCACGTAGAAGCAAGTGTATTTTGTATTTGTTTTGTAGTTGTAGTGGTTTTGTGAGTGACATGTTGGTTTTTCTTTAATATTAAACCTTCTAAATTATTTAATTTTAACCTTAAATGTTAACCACGAAATTTTAACTAAGAACACTTGCGCCTCTAGTGAGCAATGTACAAACTAGGCACTGATACTCTACGTGACCTCAGTGGTGACCTCTAGTGAGAAATACTTGGACTAAACAAGACATATCTCTATCTCTTGTTTCTCTGTCTGGCCCGCCGAAATCAAAACAAACCAAATGAAGTTTTGTCTAGTTATATTTGGTCGTTGTGTGGAACAACGAACAATCATTACATTTCAACATGACTAAACTCCATTAATCTAATAATGCATATGGATGGAGTCTTCCCTATAGCCGTACACAGTGTGCTGTGCGGTCAACATTCGAGAGAGATAGTTATACACAAAGTTCTACAGTGGGAGAGCGATAGAAGAACGTAGACGTTAGTCACATGGTACGACTACCGTGTACGCTCTGTAAGGCAACAGGAAAAGTTGAATAAAATGAATAAAACTAATGATTTTTAATAAATAATTTTATGAATCATTAGTTACTTTTGTATTTTAATAGTGTAATAAGCAAATTAATATATTATTAACTGGCCAATAACTATTAAACTACATTATTATCAAATTATATTATATTACATACACAGCACACCTTAACCATTTTAATTTTTAGTATCCTTAATACTTTATTTATAATACTTGTCTTATTATATTTAAATAAAACAAGAAATTTCGAGAGCGCTGTAACACATTTCTAGCGACAGTAGACCCCAGTCACGCGGTTCTCGCTGTCTTTATTGCACAATGTTAACCACAGACTATCCTTGTCTACACCCCTTCCATTTACGAAGTATTTATTAGTCCTATGCTAAACTCCCCCATCATTATAAAACATGAAATTGTAAGGTTAGTAAATACTGTAGCTTGAAATCCAACAATGATAAAAAAATGAGTGTTCCCATTCGTAACACCTTAAAAAAAGCCCTAAAAGAAGTGCAAATAAAAAACAAGAATTATTTCATACTTTGATATTTTGCAAAAACAAAAAATCTGATGTGGACACCACACGACTTCCTTGTACGCAAGATCTATATGAAGATGAAGTATATACCCAATTATAAAATTGCACGTGTTTGACGTAATTTGACATTAACATCTTTTTTTTATTTTTTTGACCTAATCCATAGCAAGCTTCATTACAAAAACCAAAAAGTATATAAGTTTTAAATTTACATATCTCGCTTATACAAAGGGCTAATTTAATAATACTTGATGTGCTAGACGCAGAATTTAATTCTCTAAAACTCTTACTCAAAGCATTTATTTCTAAAATCAAATGAAACCATTTTATTCAAGAAAAACTGTTAACAACTTCAGGTAATATATCACTTCCGGTTAGCCTGTTTTAACCAAAATCTGCTGTTATTCCAATTGATATAAAAGTCTTATATACCAAATTTGAAACGTTTTGGATTATATTTTAATATAATTTTTCATTAAAATCTATTATAAGCTTCAAATAAAGTACCATTTCCGGAAATTATGTGTCAAAAAGGGAGGTGCACAACTAGATGTTATATAAGTCCTAAATACAAAACTTCAACTTTCTACGGCTTACCGGTTTTGAGTTATGCGAGATACGTACGTACGTACGTACAGACGTCACGACGAAATTAGTCAGAATGGATTCAGGAATGGTCAAAATGGATATTTCCGTTGAAATCTCAAAACAGAAATTTTTCGCGATTACAATACTTCCTTTACTTCGTACAAGGAAGTAAAAATGCAAAATTTGCATATTTGTCAGTATCTAGTGACCTATGCAATCCATAGCTCTTAAAGAGATTGACAAATATAGAAATTTTTAAAAATTATGACCCGTTTTCATTGCACCTGAGTATTTAAACATTGTTCTCAGCTAAGTGTACTAGATAATACTGCAGTTTTGACCACTGGATGATTATGATTGATCCTCCCGTGAGTACTAATAAAAAGAGATATGTAATGAAGGTATTATTTAAAGGTCGTAGAAAAGTATCTTATTTCACTCACAGAATTTGACGTCAAACTTTCTTATTGATACGAAAGTATGATATTGATATCGTTCATTGCAACACAAGTAAAAACTAAATATCCTTCAGTGAACTTTTTAAATATTATCTTCACACTTTATCCGATATTGGAACTAAATTACTAAAAAAAATATACTTACAATATAGGTGGTTTATCGTTTTCTATGTAAAGAAGACGTCCTTAAGAACTTGTCTTCCTAAACGAATATTAAACTAAGCAGTTCATGTTGACAGTGGAAGAAATGTAGAAACATCTGTGGAATACTGGCAAATATAATAAAGCAATATTAGCAAATAACAAATAATTATAAATCAAGATATAAATATTTGCATAAAACATACTTTGCAATTTGGAATCTATCATATACCCAACATATTTTTTTATTTTAATACCTGTAGAGGTTATAGCAAGCATTGATCCATAATACGCTGGTATCAGAGATATCTACGTAAATAGAGAGATTGAAAAGTCAATATATTTTAGGACCATAGAGCTTCAGAGCCATCTATGAACATGTACAAAGAACTAATCTACAAAACAGAATTTTAAAATCATTTGTATTACTTAGGTAGGAATCATGGAAGGAGTAAAATATTTGAAATAAAGAAAAACTCATTAATTTATACAAATATATTTTATTAATAAAAAACAAAACAAATATAAACATTAAAAATAGATAAAATGAAACAATAATTTTCGTTATAAATACGGTAAGAAATACTACTTTAAAGCACTTATCAAAAAATAAAGAGTCAAATGTACAGGATGTTTCTCGGATACAGAACACTCCGATTATTTTCTTAATTATTGCAAATAGAAGAAAATCATTCAAATAAAAGTTGTTGTAAATGAAGGGGGAGATTCACTTATTGAAGAAAAGAATTTGTTTAACCAGTGGTTCTATATACAACATAAAGTTATTTTTTTTTTATATGGGATGGTTATATATTTTTAGGCCCATTCGATAGAGTATTTTTTTCTAAATTCAACTATTCATACATTTTATATCCTTACATTACAAAAATATTGAGAAAAATGCAATTGAAAGTTAAATATTTTTTTTATAGTTATTTTTCAGTAAGCTATGTATGAAAAACAAAACTATCTGCCATTTTGAATTATTTAGTGCATAATTCCTATTCTTGCTATTTATAAAGATATAAACCATTATGTTTCGTTTTAATATAGGTTCAATTTTTTTCATGCATAGCCTACTAAAAAATAAATATAAAAATAAAATTGATTTAAATTTCAATTGCATTTTTCTCAATATTTTTGTAATGTATGGATATAAAATGATTACATGGTTGAATTTAGAAAAAAATACTCTATCGAATGAGCCTAAAAATTATACACCATCCCATTTAAAAATATATAACTTTATGTTATAGTTTGAGAATCACTGGTTACAAAAATCTTTTCTTCAATGAGTGAATTTCACTCTTCATCTACTACAAATTTTATTTGAATGATTTTCTTCTATTTGCAATAATAAAGAAAATAATCGGGGTATCTCGTATCCGAGAAACATCCTGTATACAATATATGTATACCATACAATTTTAGAATTAAAAAAGATAAAAATTTAATTCTTTAGACTGAACTTTCGAAGAATGCAATGTGCTGGCACATGTAATGGGTAGTTTCAAGTAACATTTCTATTGATGCGGGTTCTATGTAGTGTAGTCGCTGTTACAACCGGTGACAATGCACTTGCACGTACGCATGATCTAAAAGAATGAACTACATTTTACTACAAACCAATAACAATAATGTTTAATTTATGAATGTTAATGTTATCCGGTCTCTTCTTTTTTCATAACTCGATTATATTAAATATTATAAAAAAAAATTTAAACGAAGTTTACTTTATAAATTAAAATATATATAAATCTGCAGTATATGATATGTGATTTTATATTTTCAAATGGAACACCTTATTTATTCAAATTTGAATAGTATGAAATTTACTGTCCACTAGTACAAAACATCATATGTTATATTATTAAAAAATACAGTGGGGAATGATTAAAATGTATTAGATTTTTAGTCAATACAGAAAGATATGCTTTTTATTATTTTTACATTAAACCTTTCAAATTTAAAGAAAATTAATTAAACATTCCACTATTTCAAAGCCGTCTGTATTTAATAAAAATATATTTTAATCATGCGCTATTATATTTTCTAATAGTATAACATATATAATATAGGGCGTAACAACATGATGTCACAAATACGTGGACGTGTTCTAGTAACAAGAACAATAAAAAATGTCCTTTAAACTTTTGCCCTACCTTGATTCGTTTTCAAGTTACAGAGTGTTAAAATTTTTCGGTAAAAAAGGCTTTATTTTATAACATCTATTATTTTATTAATATTTTATTGACATCTATTATTTACAACAATTGTTCAAAGTGACTTCCTTGCACTTGAATGCAGGCTTCGGCTCTGCGTAATAGTGATCTCCGAACTCGTTCGAAAAGTCCCGGGGTTTCTGAAATTAAGCTTAAGCAAACTGTCATTTGTCTAATAACTTGGATTTTGTTTTAATGGCCTACCGGATTCAGATGCATAGTAGCGCGCGAGAACACAATCCGCTTTTATCGAAAAATTTTAACACCCTGTAACTTGAAAACGAATCAAGGTAGGGCAAAAGTTTAAAGGACTTTTTTTCTTGTTTTTGTTACTAAAACATGTCCACGTATTTGTGACATATCATGTTGTTACAGCCTGTATATATATATATATATATATATATATATATATATATATATATATATATATATATATATATATATATATATATATATATACAGGGTGTTATATTTTAATGGAACCAGCAAATATCTCGCTTATTTATTAAGTTGGCAATTTTTTCATATAACAAGATTTATACACTTATTTATTAAAGAACAGTGTGATTATGATTTTTTTTGGTTTTTTTATAAAAATCTCCCCTTTCCTTGATCTTCCACGTCACACTTGGATTCCCTTTCTTCATTAATTTTATTTAAATTTTAATTGAATTTTTCTCAATATTTTTATTATGTAAGGATATAAAATGATTACATGGTTGAATTCAGAAAAAAATACTGTATCGAATGGGCCTAAAAAATATATGCCACCCTATTTAAGTAAATATAACGTTGTGTTGTAACTTGAGAACCACTGATTTAAAAAAATATTTTATTCTGTAATGGGATGCCCCCCTTGGTCTCCTACAACTTTATTTTGTAGTATTTTTTTGTATCTCTAGTAACTTCCAAGAAAAATCGAGTTTCCTAGTTTCGTTTACAGCTGTGTATACAGGCTGTTATATTTTAATGGACCCAGCAAATATCTCGCTTATTTATTAAGTTGGCAATTTTTTCATATAACATGATTTATACAGAAACATGTAAGCTACTTGATGACGGATGTACATTCCTGATACCACTTTCGGTTTATGAGTAATTAATATCTACCTTGAAATTTCAAATGGAACATAGTATATTTTTTTACAAATTTGAAAAGTACATCAAATTTGCTTTATAATCATGTAAAATAATCCATATGTTACATTATTAAAAACTAAAATGGCGGGCACTTTTTTATACACCCAATTAGAAAGAGAATAGTGAGCCATGATTGTGGCTTGAAATAAAACAATTGTAACTATTATTATTAAATGAAATAATATTTTTGTCATAATAATACAGAAAATAGGAATAAGGAACACAAGCCAGAGTCATGGCTCACTATTCTCTTTCCAATTAGGTGTATAAAAAGTGCCCGCCATTTTACTTTTTAATAATGTAACATATGGATTATTTTACATGATTGTAAAGCAAATTTGATGTACTTTTCAAACTTGTAAAAAAATATACTATATTCCATTTGAAATTTCAAGGTAGATATTAATTACTCATAAACCGGAAGTGGTATCAGGAATGTACATCCGTCATCAAGTAGCTTACATGTTTCTGTATAAATCATGTTACCTATATGAAAAAATTGCCAACTTAATAAATAAGCGAGATATTATTAAATTAGGCCTTTGTATAAGCGAAATGTGTAAATTTAAAAATTATATACTTTTTACCTCTCGCTAAGAGAGGTATTGTATTCATGCTAAAAATCGTATATCCAGATTTTAATGAATACGCACGTTTTAAGGTCCCTAGAATCCGATTATAACATTTTTACGATGATGTCCGTGTGTGTGTGTGTGTGTGTGTGTGTGTGTGTGTGTGTGTGTGTGGGTGTGCGTGTGTGCGTGTATGCATGTGTGCGTATGTGCGTGTGTGCGTGTGGGCGTGCGTGCGTGCGTGTGTGCGTGTGTGTGTGTGTGCGTGTGTGCGTGTGTGCGTGTGCGAGTGCGCGCGTGGGGGGTGCGCGCGTGTGCGTGTTTGTGTGAGTGTGTGAGTGTGTGTGTGTGTGTGTGCGTGCGTGCGTGTGTGTGTGTGTGTGAGTGCGCGCGTGTACGTGTGCGTGTGCGCGTGCGCGTGTGCGTGTGCGCGTGTGTACGTGTGTGCGTGTGGGTGTGGGTGTGGGCGCGCGTGCGCGCGCTTGCATGCGTGCGTGCGTGCGTGTGTGTTGGATTCACTATATCTCAAATACTATAAGACTTAAGACATTTTTAACTATGGACTCCTCAATCTAACAATAATGGGAAGAGTCGAGTCAGTTTTGGTAACAATTGGACAACCGGAAGTAATAGTTACAAGAAAAAAATCATCTAAATATTGTTTATCGAAAATTTATGTAAATACTTATATTAAAGAACGTTAAATTCTTTATTCGATAAATATAAATTCATTATTATATCTTCTATAGATTTAGAGATAAAGAAAGGCATATAAAATAATTTGATGTAAAAAATCTCAGATCAAACTACTACAAGGCAAGAAATTCAAATGTTTGTAATTTACACATAAATGTCACTGTCAAAAATATTTATATGCCTATGACAAAATATTTGTACATTATTATGAAGATTATGAAAATAAAAAAATGTCAACAACGCAAAAGAATATACTTAAAAAAGAATATAAAAGAAATTTGCGAAAAAATGACGAATATAAAGAAAAAGAAAAGGAAAGTAGAAAAAGAAAATTTCAGGATATTGAATATAAAGAAAATGTATGTATTGTACATAATTTATTTTAAAATATCCCATAGATTTTGCAAATAAATGTGAGAATTACTTTGTAGTGAGACATGAATATATGTATTTGTATTCAAAAATATTTTTCGTTATATGCGTACAACCTGGTAAAATATCTGGCGAGAGGTTATGTGTTGGCCACATCAGATTTTGGTTTCATTGTTCTCTATAAATCTGCCTTTTTCAAGTTTTGAAATAAAATGTACATAATTCTAAAAACTCTTATTAATTAAAAAAGAATTAATTAATACTACCATGAGAAATTTACCTTTACGATATCCTGGATTACGATTCATTAAATAATCATGGCATTCAACAGAGACAACTAATCTACTAACGTATTCAATTGCTCAATTTAATTTTAGACATTTATTTGAAAATAAATTTTTCTTCAAGTGTATTATAATATGCATATTATGCTACTGTACACACGCTGTAGAAGATATTCATTGTCTTACTAGTACAAAAATGTTGTTATTGTTGTACTAGTAAAAAAATGTTAGCTTCTTAGTTCACCGCTGGCGGCGGCAATCGCCACAGCAACACAGATCATATTGAAAATTGTTTTTTGACAGTTGCATCGTTTGTGTTTTGTAGTGTACACAGCCAGCTTTGGCTGAAATTGCAAATTCTACAAATAAAAAAAATCCAAAAAAATGTAAAAAAAAATATTTGAAACACTTGAAGAAAAAATAGTATATGTCATTCGGAGTAGAACGCCCTTTTTGTGTTTTACCCAGCTTGCCAGGCCTCGGCTAGCGCCTCGGCCGCAATAGAATAAGAAGCAAGTATGTATATAAAAACAACATTGTTTAAAAATCAATAGAATAAAATAAATAATTATATACAATTCTTTTTACCTTTTCTTAATACTAATAACAATTTGTTTCATGCATTTTATAATTGGTTTTCGTTAATAATAATTCAAATGTTTAAAATATAATACAGTTCATTTTAATAAAACAAGCAGTGACATCTAGCGAATACTCCGTGAGGGGACTTTACATATTTCTATCCTTAGTTGTCTCTTTCTGTCCAGCCGAAAACAAAACAAATGCTATGAAGTTATATCTGGTTCAGACTTATTCAAAGTAAAGAAATAATACTTTGCTGCTCACTGCAACTCCTACTCGTATAACAGAGAACGGGCTCTCAGTTGTTTCCGTAAACCTTCAAAACAGCTGATTTCAGTGTCCCGTGCGGTGGGAAATTGTTACATTGTTACATCATTAAACAAAAATATAAAATTAAAATAAATACCTTTATTAAATTTTGAAAATATAATACCTATTTAGAATAAAACTAATGAAAAATAATTTGTAGACTACTATTAGGGGATTCCGATTAAGCGAATTTTTAGCGCCCCGTCGCGGTATTTTTGTGAACTATGTGGACAAACTAATAACTGTAATTGTGCTATCAAGTTAACAACCTTGTGAAATTTGTGTTTTAAATTAAAAATATGGGTACTAGGTGCACGTATGTCCTCTGTAAGAGTGATTACAGGAATAAATATAAAAAAATATACGAGAGGAGCTAATTTTATACCATTTCCCAAGCCGCTCTCATGGGTTATCCGTAACTAAACTAAATTGTTTCGTGGAATTAGTGGTATATGGGTCCGTAGTTAAATAGGTTTGTTACATTTTGGGATGGAAAATAGCACCACTTTATATTTACATCAACTACCACACACGTATTACATTAAACTAACGCAGATACCCATTTACCAACATCAATGCTGGGTAATATATTATTACTGCGTTCCGCATTCATACAATTTTGAATTCTGAGAACGTTATAACATTCTGAGTTAGTATAAATACCCAGTAATCAACCTGAACTAACCTTAAAATAAGATCGTTCTTTTCCCGCATTTTTTCAGACCACAACACTCTAATCATCTTTTTTGTTCATTCGCCGAATGATATTCAATATTTTTCTTTTTAAATTTCGCCCCTGGCACTAACTCTGCACTTAAAAAATTCGTTTTCATCTCTAACCGGACACATGTCAACAGAAAATGTCTGTTTGTCCACATAGTTCAATATTTTACCGCAAGTGGCGCACTTTGTGACGTCACGATCGGAATCCATTAGAGATCAATGACTCCGCACCAACTCTAGAAAAACTAAAAGGTTTATTTCATTATATGCGATATTTGGAGTATAGAAGTTATAAATATTTCACTTCATTTCAATAATTACTCCTCTATCCTTTAATTAATACATTCTTCAAAATTTCTTAAGTATTATAATTTGTATCATAGATGGCAGTTAGTATAAAGCTTGATTTATTTAATACAATGTTATGTAATTTTTATATTATATTAATGAAGTGAAATAAAGTTTTTGTTTTATCACAAAATTATGTGTATAAAGATTTATCTAGAACTATATTTAACAAAAAAATCTCTATTATCTGTAAACGAGAATAAAAGGTGGGGTCGAGAATGACCCCATTTTCGTTATCAAAGTTTAAAAATTATTTCAGTCTTCCGAGGTTTAAAAGTGACGCTTTGATATTTCTCTCATCGTCGCTTAATGTACCGTCCCTAACTTTTCAGGGCTGGCAAGAATTCCATTAATCGTGGTTTGAAGTGGGATAAAGGAGGGACTAGTATTTAATATTGGACAAAAACTAGTTTTATTATGTACAAAACCGATTTTTATTTTGCATTTCCTCAATCTGGGACCGATACCAATCGAGTCTACTCGAAGAGGCGAGTCCAATTTGTCAGCTTTTTTATAAATATGTATTTCACAGAGATTCAAATTTATTTATTTTGTACATTATAATACATCTAGTGGAATTATTTTCTCAACTATGAGTGTACATATGCCTTTTAAGATCAGAATTGAGTCTAAACGATTTTTCACAGATCGAACATTGATGTTTCTTAGTTCCAATATGAATTTTCGTATGTCTAGATAGATTACTCCTTTTTATAAATTCTTTATTGCATATTGTACACTTATAGTTTTTTATGTCACTATGAATTATCATATGGTCTTTTAAATGGGATTTTTTTTTAAATGTTTTCTTACATGTTGGACACTTATATGCTCTTATTCCAGTATGAATACTATTTATATGATATCTTAGATTACTATTATGTGCAAATAGTTTATTGCATATTGTACATTTATATTCTTTTATATCACTATGAATTTTCGTATGGGCTTTTAAATTATAATTTGTACTAAAGAATTTTTTGCAAATTGAACATTTAAAATCTTTAATTTCTTTATGTATCTTCATATGTTCTACCAAAGTTGACTTCCGCTTAAAACTCTTACTACATACTGCGCAATGTAAACTATTTAAATTTTTAGGTTTCCGAATATCATTATTTGTAGTAATTGGGTTGGCACAGGTTTCGTAAATCTGGTTATCATTTTCAGTTGTATATGTATATTCTTCCTTCTTTACACTTTCTGATATATTTTCGTGCAATTCACAGTCTTGGGAATTTTCTTCCAGCGGTTCTTCTTTAATATATACCTCTTCAAACTTTTGATAATTAGTTGTTGGATGTCCCATGTCCTCCCTGTTGCTCTCCATGATGCGTATTGATTGATATTTAATAAGTGAGGGAAGATTCGTTTCATAAATTGAACAAATTCACCAATAATATTCTTTTCAACTTGATATTTATCTGAAACAAATTTTTATTTATATGAGACATTTCTTTTTTATTTGGTTTCGAAGAGCGATACTTACTTTTTCTGTTTATAGATATAATTTTGTTTCAAATTTCTGTAGAGGTTAGAAATTATAATGGAGCTTTCCAATTTAAAGAGATAGAAGATATGCGCAATGGGAATGTGCGCATAGTAAGAACAACTGAGTGAGATCTATGACGTTTGATTCTAAAACATTTAGACGTAAAATGTGAGAATATCTCGGATAACTTTAAAAAAATCTTATTGAAATAAGTTACAAAAGCTATTATTGAAGGTAAAATGTCTAACGATGCAAATTTTCACTGAGAATACAGGTATTTTAATGACTGCAATATTTTTGACGTTTCGTTTGACAGCCCAACTGGCAGTTGTTCGCGCCATTTTCTTACTATTTGTAGCGATAGAAAGAGATAACCATTAAATTGAAAAGGTCCATTCATACACAAACAAATATACAAAAGTTGACAAAAAAAACATATTGTTGGCCAAAAATATTGAATTTATCATATTTGAAAACGCTATCTGATCATTGCAATGTGTATTACAAAAACGTTTTCGTTTGCTTTCTTGTAAAAAGCAATTATTTGATTATTTCTCTTTTACAGCATTAGTATTACATTTTGAATCATAGATGGCACTGTAGTCTGTAGTATAACCTGTATAAAAACATGTACGGCAACGATCAAAAGCATATACTTACTAAACTAGACATATTAACTTGGTGGCGCTACAGCGCCAGCCTGTTTCACACATGAGTATAAAACTTATGAGTTAGTTTTGTTTCGTGTATGGACATACTTAGCAACTCGAAATATCAAAATTTAATCACATTATAGAATTTGTTTTCATTAAAAATTTTAACGTCCGACTGGTATGTTATTATTATCATAACACACCTGCTTTCAGGGTAGTTATATACTAAATAATACCCTAGAGCGTGTTATGAGTTGTTGCTATGGTAATGTTGTAAATAAATAAATAATGATACTGGAATAAAGCCTAAAAAACAAGCAAAAGCATTCATAGCCTACCTACTCAGCAAATTTAATTAAAACTTTCTGATCCGTAATTCGTAGAATATTAAAAATTATAGTCGGACGTTAAACGTTGAACGCACCACGGAAGTTAAAAGGACAATAATGCCTTCGGTCAACGTACATATCTCGGGCCAGAGGCCCTCGAAAAGTACACTGTTGACCTCAGGCGTTATTGTCCTTATAACACCCTTGGTACGTTAATTACTATAACATAGCTCATAGATGGCACTGTAATAAAGCTAGATTCGATTTAATGTAGAACTTTTGCTTGCGCTACATTCCTTATGGTTGTGTGTATCTCTGTATGTTTATAAATTATAACCTGAACAGAAATTTGGAACAAAAATAAAATCTTTATGTATGAAATTTGCAAGGTTTCAACTTGTTACAAGTGGCTACTCTTTTGCTAATATTGTTTCATATATTTCTAGAAGTACTTCAGTAAAAATACGTCTAAAAGTTTAATCATTCACTGATGTTAAATGATTTCGTCCGTTGCACGAATAGGATTGCCTTGCCAGGTAAACTGTTTGGGTTTTAGTACATTGAACGGTGCCGGGAAAAGCCACAAATTGTTCGGGTTTTAAAGTTTAACGCTTGAATGAAAATTTATGTTTCAGACAATTATGAAGTTGGGAGAATTCCTGTGTAGTTCCATTTGAAAAGAAGCATCCATGGACACTCAACTACACCTGGTAAAAGCTGATGCGGACGACGAGGATACAATAACAAAATATCACAAGTTTGAAGAGGTTTATATTAAGCAAGAACCGCTAGAAGAAAATTCCCAAAACACTGAATTGTATAAAAATGTATTAAGTGTAAAGAAGGAAGAATGTTTAAGTGATCATGATGAGCAGACAGACAAAGCATGTGATAATTCAATTACTATAAATAATGATATTCAGAAAACTGAAAGTACTAATTCAAACAATTCTTGTTGTGATGTATGTAATAAAAGTTTTACGCGGAAGGATAGCTTGATGAGGCATATGAAAGTACACAGTGGGGAGAAAGAATTTCAATGTGATATCTGCAATAAATACTTTACACAAAAGTCAGCCTTAAAAGTTCATTTGAAAATGCACAAAGGAATTAAAGAACATGAATGTGGAATATGTAAAAAATTATTTTCACGAAGCAATCATTTAAAAATGCATGTGAAAGTGGTGCATAATGGTATAAAAAGTAATAGTGGAATAAAGAAATGTAAGTGTCCAACTTGTTTTAAATTATTTACAAGAAAAGCTGACGTAAACAGACATATGAAAACTCACAGTGGAAGTAAAGAGTTCCAGTGCTCTACGTGCAATAAATCGTTTGGGCGAAATTTTACTTTAAAAGAACATATGAAAATTCATAGTGGAATCAAAGAGTATAAGTGTGCAATATGCAATAAACAATTTACATATAGTAGAAATCTAGACAAACATAAGAAAATTCATAGTTGAATAAAAAACTAATGAAACTAGTTTTACAATCGATAGTTAAGACTTAAAATATATATTTTTGTTATCAAATAGTATATTTAGGTCCAGTTTCGTAAACATTTCATCTAAGATTAAAATTTAGTTGGTAAGTAATTTATTTGTTACTCACTTGTAAACTTCATTTTTTTTTCAAACGTCGTAGAATAGTATATTGTGTTATTAGGAGTAAAAGTGATAGTTTGTGTGGCGAGCATGGAAGTTTGCACGACGAGCGAAGCGAGTCGGACAATTGCATGCGAGGCACACAAAGACACTTTTATTCCGAATGACACATTAAATTTTTTTTCAAATGCACTTCTTTTCTTTTTATTCGCTAATTCTATGTAGTTGCTATGGATATTTATTTATCTTATTTCTACGCCACCGTCGTAGAAATTAGCTATTTCTACTCCGGCGGCGTAGAAATAAAGTTTCTACCTTGTGAATCAAGTCACAAAAAATGCCATTTCTACGACGTTTGAAAAAAATGGCATTTTTGTGCCTTGATTCACAAGGTAGAATGTTGAGGTTATAATTTTAAATTTGATGTACAAATGAGTAATAAATAAAATACACAAGTAACTATATTACTGCCTGAAGGAGGTGACAGGCTCGCTGTTTCAATGGGGGAGTCCGATCGTGACGTCACAAAGTGCGCCATTTGCGGTGAAATTTTGAAATATGTGGAAATAGACATTTTCTGTTGACATGTGTCCGGTTAGTGATGAAAATTAATTTTTTTAGTGCAGAGTTAGTGCCAGGGGCGAAATTAAAAAAGAATAATATTGTTACGGCGATTCATTAGGCGTTCATTAAAAAGGGAAGTGTATAATTACCAATGATGTGTTGTGCAACTGTTCGGGTGGTGTAATCAATTAATATCGGTGATTATGGAGAAAGGCGATTGGAATTATTATTTTTGGTATTCATTCTGTGTGTATCAGCCAAGGCGTTAGGGTGTATTTGGTTTTGCGGAAATAAACTGTTTAATGGTGAATTGTGTTTCATTTTTTTTTAAATCTGTCCTGTGTAACAATATTGAAAATCATTCTGTGAATGACTTAAAAAGATAGTGTCGTGGTTTGAAAAAAGGCGGAAAAAGAGTGATGTTATTTTAAGGTTTTAGTTCCGGTTAGTAACTGGGTATTTATTAATTTACACTAACTCAAAATATTTTAACGTTTTGCATTGATGGTGGTAAATGGGTATCTATAGTAATTTCATGTAATACGTGTGTGATAGTTGATTCAAATATAAAGTGGGGCTATTTTCCATATCAAACTTCCACGAAACCAGTTTGATATAGTTACGCATAAACCATGAGAGCGGCTTGGAAAATGGCATAAAATTAACTGCTCTCATATATTTTTTATATTTATTCCTGTAATCACTCTGTAAGAGGCCATACGCGCACCTAATACTCATATTTTTAATATAAAACACAAATTTCACAAGGCTATCAACTTGACAGTACGATGGCAGTTACTTGTATGTCCACATAGTTCACAAAAATACCGCGATGGGGCGCTTAAAATTCTCTTAATCGGAATCCCCTATTTGGGGCAAATAAAGAAGGCCTTACAGTTCCTGATGAATGATCAAATTTTGACGTTTCGAGTATGTTTTTCATGAAGCAAAACTCATAAATTTTATGTGTATAAAACCGGCTTGCTTCGAAGCGCCACCAAATCTATTCTTATCTGAAATAGAGTATAGTTTATATTATAATTTTTATCATTGACCATAGATGGCATTGTAACAAAGCTAGATTTTCTTAACTTTTAAGTAAATAAATAAATAAAACTTGATATATTGTATGTAAATTTACCGGTAAAATTTATTACCTCATTCCTTTTGTGGGTCAATTATATTTGAATGATGATCCTGTATGTTTGTTGTATAACTATACAAATTTAAAACAACGTGTTATAACCCCAACAAAAATAAAAGCCGTTTATCCGTGAAATTTGATAGGTTACAAATGTCTAGTCTTTAAATAATATTGCTTTATATATTTCCAAAAGTGCTTCGGTGCCATTACGCTTAAAAACCTAAATATTTTTTACGTATTTTAATTATGTTTCGTCATGAACTGCTTAGTTTAACTTATCTTTTGCATATGCTACTTCTAGTTCATATCTTACAAAAATAAAGTTCTTAATGAAGTCTTCTCTTAGAAAATCATTTATGTTGTAAGTATGCACCCATTAAATCACAGCTTTTAAAAATTTGTTTTTTAATTCTTTTATGAATGTCTCATGAGAATGAAAATTTATGTTTCAGCAAAGCATCTGTTCTGCTCCATTTGTAAAAATTGAAACGGACCTTCATTTGTTAATTAATTAATTACGTAGTACTAAGTGTTCATGGATACTCAACTACATTCGGTTATTGCTGATATGAAGGACGAAGAAAGAATAACAAATTATCAAAAGTTTGAGGAAATATATATTATAGAAAAACCAGTGAAAGAAACTTCCCAGGATCTTGAAGTGTGTAAGAATGTATTGCAAAGTGTAAAGAAGGAAGAATGTATATCTGATAATGATGAACAGATGGACAAAGAATATGACAATCTACTTATAAATAATGAAATTCTGAAAGCTGAAAATACTAATTCAACATCAACAACGAATTATCAAAATTTAGAAGAAATATATATTAAAGAAGAACCGCTAGAAACAACTTCTCAAAATTGTGAAATGTATGAAAGTGTAAAAAAGGAAGAATGTAGAAGTGATAACATTAACCAAATTGACAAACCGTCTGGCAACTCAGTGACTAATTCAAAAAGATTTTGTTGTGTGGAATGTAATAAGAGTTTTACGCGGAAATCATGCTTGACAAGGCATATGAAAATACACACGGGGGAAAAAGACTTTCAATGTTTTATCTGCAATAAATATTTTAGACAAAAGGGGACATTAACTGATCATTTGAAAATGCACGAAGGAATTAAAGAATATGAATGTGGAATATGTAAAAAATTATTTACAGTACACAGTAATCTAAAAAATCATATGCGAACACATAGTGGTATGGAAAGCGATGAATTACGGTGTCCAACATGTTTGAAATTTTTTTCAACATATAGTCATTTGACAAACCACATGAGAATTCATAGTGGAATAAAAGAGTACAAGTGTACAATATGTAATAAACAATTTACTCAATATAGTACTCTATACAATCATGTGAAACTTCATACTCGAATAAATATGTATAAGTGTACAATATGTAATAAACTATTTTCACAAAGTGGTAGTCTAACCAGACATAAGAAAATTCATAGTCGAATAAAAAACTCTTAGGCCTAGTTTTACAATCGATGGTTAAGACATGGCAGGAAGCCTTGTATATTATTATTTCAAATTTAAACAATAGTTATTTATGATATGTTACGTTTTATTTTGTGAGATGGAAGTTTGGATAGGGGATATAATTTGAAAAATTTAGAGCCGTACTTTTTTGTTGAGAGGGGCGGTTAACAAATCAAAATTAATTTAATTAATATATTTCACCACATTAATTACTTGCAAAAGAATACGTAGATTTAAGCCGCGACAAAGGCAGAAAACAATAGCGGTTTACACTTAACAATAAATCGTTCAATTTATTGACGGATAAATCAATTAATTTATCTTACAAGTAGTTGAGAATTTACACTTAACGATTTTCTATCAATTTATTTTTGTGGAAATTAGGACTACCAACTTCTTAATATTATTTTATATATTTGTGAGATTAGAGTTTAACGTACCAGCGTTTCGGTTTTCTCGTTCTATTTCATCAATTTATTTTCGTAAATAAATCGATCGATTTTTCTGTTCTACACGTACCGATAAATTGAAGTCGATCAATAAATCGGTCGTTTTATCGTTAAGTGTAATACAGATAGCCATAAAACTATGAACTACAACATCCAAATGTGTTGCAGGATACGCTCGTTCTGATAATTAAAAATATATTTTTTTAATTCTTGTTTTATGTACACATTTGAATAATAAACAATATTTTGTGGACATTTCGACTCGTATGAGTTATAGCCCTATATCAAATACTTTTATTATTTTGTTGCATGTACAATTTTTACATATTATAATTTTTTGAACACACAAACATAGCCAAGTCTGGTGGGAAGGTCACTTTGAGTGCTACTAGAAACACGCTATCTCAATACGCTCGACCACCGAGGCAGCTTTGAGTAATAAATAATATGGAGAGAAGTTAAAGTTCAAATTTAGAACTGCAGAAACAAGCCAGAGCTGCACCAAATTATATCCCCTGGTTTGGAACACGACGTGAAGCGGAGTGATCAAACCTTCAAAGAAAATAAAATCACTTTTAACACGTATATCATACACTATTTTTTCTACAAACATTATTAATTTAAATTTGTATTTCTAATAATGTTTTGACATTCATTAGTGTGAAAGTAACACTGGTGTCAAGGAGGATCAATGACGTTTTTAACACTAAAAACAAATTTTAAAAAGCCCACTTTTAATAGATTTGTATTTCTAATTTAAAAAATAGTATCATAAAGCCTATTGGATAGCAAATTTCATGTATTTTTCAAATTTGAATTAATATATCGCCATGCAAAAAAATATTCTTAATTATGGGTAATAGAAGAAAATCAATCAAATAAAAGTTATAGAGCGAAGGGGATATTCATTTGCTGAATAAAAAAATTCTAACCAGTGGTTCTCAAACTAAAACAGTTATATTTTTTTATGAATTCAACCATGTACATAATAAAAATATTGAGAAATATGCAATTGAAATTTAAATAAATTTGATTTTTAGTTATTTTTCAGTAAGGCTATGCATGAAATAAAAAATTAACTCAAATTAAAACGAAACAAATATTTGTTAATAACTTTATAAATAGCAAGAATAGGAATTATGCACTAAATAATTCAAATTAACAGATAGCATTTTTTGTTTTTCGTCTATAGCAAATGAAAAATAAATGTAAAATTAATTTAAATTTCAATTGCATTTTTCTCAATATTTTTGTTATGTAAGAATATAAAATGATTACATTGTTGTTTTCAGAAAAAATACTCTATTGAATAGGCCTAAAAAATATAACTGTATATTATAGTTTGAGAATTACTGGTTAAAAATTTTTTTCTTCCAAAAATTAATGTACCTACCCGTTCCTCTACTATAACTTTTATTTGAATTTTTTTCTTCTAATAATAAAGAAAATAATCAAGGTGTCCCGTATCCGAGAAACACCCTGTATAATAATGAAATGTTTCATTTATGAAACATGCAGTTTTATTAACTTAATTCATTATTATATACTGACGAGCGATAAGTTGAGGCCAATTTGAAATTACGACGTATTTCAAATTGACCTCAATTTTTGCATGTCATACAAGGTTGGTTAAATGAGTAAAATTATGCCATTTTGAATTTGAATAAGAAAGTTGGAGTTATCGCAAAAAAGAAATTGTATCACCGGTTCCCAAAATATGGGACAAAATATATATTTTTTAAATGGAACCATATATTTTTTATTGTATATTGTTACATAGTATTTTTTTCTCTTTTCAATAAGGTAATGTTGTTTATGTACATTTTTTCAAATAAACGAGTTATTTACTAAATGTCCTTTATACACATACTATCCTTTATTAAACACATACTATTTTTAATATTAACGCAGATAATACAATACACAATGAATGGGTACAATAAATATGAAATGAAAATAGTAAAAAATATAAAAGGTACTTTGATGGGACTTGACAAGTATGCGTGGAGAACTTGATCAGCGACTCGGTTCTACAACAAAAGAATGTCAACATTCTAACACGATGAAAAAGGTTTCCGATTATACAGCGTCTATATAGTAGAAGTTGCTGCAACGGGAATATTTGGTGTCTTGAATATTTTCTCGTAGCATTTCCCACAATCAACTCCAACTAATATAAATCTTCTCGGCCAACAGTAATACAGCCATACACCTTTTAAGAAATAATTATATTGTTTACTGAAGTTATACACTGATATTATTTTATGAAACCCTACCTTTTTATTGTTATTTTTATTGCCAGTTTTCTGAAATCCTCAGCATTCTAACAACCATCTTCTCAATTGAATTATAGAATAGTCTTCAACTTTCGGAAATATAAAACTTGCACCCGAAACATCATCAGGTGTTAACCTCATATTTAAAAGAAATAACAATCAAAAAGTGACAGTTAAATCAAGATGGCCGTCGGTAACCATGGTAACACTCCTCTATGGGTAGCATTTTGTTTGTACTTTCGATTAAATATCTCTTTCTAATGCAGTTTCATCTCTTTCCCCCGCCTGCGCATGACGTCAAAATTATAACCCTATGGTATGGTTACGACAATACAAACAAAGAACTGTCATCAGCCATTCACAGTGCAAATTCAAAGATATATAAAATATACAAACATTATAAACATTATTTGATAATAATTATTATAGTTTTAATCTATTATTGTTGTAAATTGAAATATGAAATGTGTATACGGATTGTGCACAAATGATTCACGTTATAATCATTTAGATAGAATGAAAGGTATTCATTTTCATTTATTTCCGCAAGTTAACAAAAGTGTTGAAAAATGTAAACTGTGGATTGAACGTTGCGGTCGCAGTGACTTAACATTAAATAAAATTAAAAAATGGACGTATGTTTGTTCAAAACATTTCGTTGGAGAAAATGGACCAACCGAACAACATCCAGACCCACTTCCATTTAAAATAGTAAGTAAATATATTTGAAAATATTCTGTTAACATAAAATTATACAGGGTGATTCATCGGTCTGTCCTCTCTTTATAACTCCTTTATTTTAAGTCAGATAGAAAAACTCTTCAAATATAATTTATATGATATAGTATTATCTATCTACGTACCATATCCATTTGTATACAGGATGCTCTATTTAAGCGCAACAATATCTAACTTTATATTTCTTAATAGAACATCCTATATTTATTTATATATTTTGATAGTAAATTCGATTCCTTTTAAAAAAGTATTAAGTAATAAGGGGTCTAAAATTATAAATTAAGAAGTTATTTACCTTTGTTCGTTGAATGATATGTTTCTATCATGTTATTATTAACAAAGTAAGCTATGGATAATTTGATCAATTGTTTCAAATTTAAACAAACAAGTTGTCCAAATACTCTTAGTTTATCATTGTTGATGTTGATGTGAAAATGAATATTACAAATTTTAGTAAAGATGAGATGGTTAATATAATATTTATAATAGAAAAATCTAATGAAGTTGAAGGACAAGTTTTCGAGCATTTATTATAATTTTGCGTTATTTAGTCTGTCACTAAATTTTAATAGCTTCTTTGGAATTAGTGTAATGTTTAAAATAAGTATTAATAAAAAAGGATCAAAATTTTGTATTATATTATGGTTTTTTCCACTCTGAACTACTATTTTTTATGAACGTAAATAACTTCTTAATTTATAATTTTAGACCCCTTAATACTTAATACTTTTTTAAAGGGAATCTAATTTACTATCAAAGTAAATAAATAAATATAGGTGTTCCATTAAGAAATATTAAGTTACATATTGTTGCGCTTAAACGGAGCAGCCTATATGCATATGGTATAGTTCGTCTAGGGATCATTTTCCGAAGACTCGTTATCGTTTTATTACGGCAGTATATAGATAGACAATAATATATCATATAAATTATAATTGAAAAGTTTTTCTATCTGACTTCAAATAAATAAATAAAATATATCATCACGGCTTATTACCCATTGCTGGGTGTGCCAATCTGCTTTGTACACAGATGCGGTAATGATGAAATAATTGCACCGTGCGGGCGCTTACCAGGCGTCACCTCACGGGCACTCATTGCTGGCGAGGAGAGTGCACCACAGGGGTCAATTTTGTGCCATATAAAATTCGAAATATTTGGCGTCGGTCGGGATCGAACCCGGTTCCCCAGATTCGCGACCTGACACTCAGGCACGCGGCCACGAGACCCCATAATATACTATATCATATAAATTATTTAAGAGTTTTTCTATCTGACTTCAAATAAAAGAGTTATAAAGAGAGAACAGACCGATGAATCACCCTGTATATGAAAATACTCTACGTTAACATAAAATTATATATTTAATTTGTGTTACCTATTTATTTTTTGTAGAACGACGTGAATACAACTAAACTGAGGCCAAATGTAAAAAGAAAACTTAATAAAAGTTCACCAAGTGGATTAACTTTGAAAAAATATGTGATACAGAAGCAGAGCAAGTTTGATGAAAATTGCAACATTTACACGTATACTTATCTTAATAATAGTAATGTAAACATAAATAAACAAGTATCAATGGATAGTGAAGAAGCTTTCATGCACACTCACCTTCATTCGGATTCTGCTAGTGCTGTAGCTGACATGAAGGACGAGGATACAACAATAACAAATCAAAAATTTGAAGAAATATTTATTAAAGAAGAACCAGTAGAAGAAACTTCCAAAGACTATGAATTGTACGAAAATGTATTGCAAAGTGTAAAGAAGGAAGAATATATATCACTTACTATAAATAATGAAATTCGAGAAACTGAAAATACAAATTCAACAACAATAACAAATTTTAAAAATTTAGAAGAAGTGTATATTAAAGAAGAACTGCTAGAAACAACTTCTCAAGACTGTGTATTGTATGAAAGTATATTGCAAAGTGTCAAGGAGGAGGAATGTGCAACTGTTAAAGATAACCAAATTGACAAAATTACTATAAATAATGATATGAAAATTCATACTGGAATAAAAGAGTATACCTAAGAGTAAAATATGCAATAATTTAGACAAAGTAGTAACAAAATTCATAGTCGTATAGAAACCCATGTGGCATAGTTTTACAATCTATGGTTAAGACTTATGGCTAGTTGAATAGTCATACCACATTTTCAATTATTTTTTTTAAATTACTCTTAAAACTACTTACGAAAATATACATTTTATATCACATAAATTTCTAGTTTCACAGAAATATTTTTTTTAAGTTTATATAAAATTTCAAATGATGTAGTAATTTTGCGACCGTAGTGTTACCTACCGAGTAAAAATGGAACTACATTTGACATTTATGTCATTGTGTTTTGAAACCACGCTTGAAACTTTTTGAGTATTTATTGCCTTATACCATCTTTCCCTTACATCTTGAGGCATAATAATACGAACAAAAAATTATTTTTACTTCTCAAGTTGTTCTCGCAAGACGTCACAGAACAATATTGTACACCCATTATAATATCTAAATTAAACAAATTGTATTTATTTATAATTTGTATACGATGTATTATTTTTTATTAATGTATTTGAAAAATTTCGAGAAAAATGAGATAATTTAGAAATATTAGAAATAATTTTTAAACAAATATTATAGGTGGCTATGTGAAAATAAACAAAACGTAACAATGTAAAACAATTAAATTAATGTCAAAAAAGTATACATTTGTTCGTTACTTAATTTAACTTATTTTGTAAACAAAAAAAAAAAAACATTTTGTAATGTATACGAAGAAGGAATTATTTCTAATATTTCTAAATTATCTCATTTTTCTCGAAATTTTTCAAATACATTAATAAAAAATAATACATCGTTGAAAAGAGAAAAAAAATGGCGGTTTCTATTTTATTAAAATAATTACAGGTTGCCATTTGAAAAATAAAAGTTGATAGTCGTATCTTGTAAACCTGAATTTATAAGCAATATCTACATCTGCCATCAAACAGTATATGTGAAATAATAAAACTTTTATATGAGCCATTTTTTCTATTACTTATAATAAAAAAGTTAAAGGGGAGGGCATCTTCCCAGACTCACCCTGTATAGTAGATGGAGGCTCTTTGGAGATAATATTTTCTGCTAAGTTTGTGAAAAAAAAGGAAATGCGACATTTACAGCACCTACAAAAATGTTCATAAATTTTTCAAAAGTATTGTTAATGGGTACATCATCATTCACGAAACTCCAGTCAATATTATTAATGTAATTATAAAATAAATTTAATCCTGACATGGTAATAGGTCTTACTAATTTTGTAGAAAATGTTGGAACAGATGTAGGTAATTTCAGTGTAAGCAACTGTCCAGAGTGGTCCGATAAATATGTGTGTAACACTGCTGTGTCATACATAATATTATTATAGATAATATCGTTTATAATATTATCAAGGCAATTCTGCCGCCTAGTATTTTCAAAAATTGTTTTATTTAACCCTTGTGAAATGAGAAATTCAGTAAACATTTGATCTTCAGTTGAGTTTGTATAAAAGGAATGTTAAAATCGCCACATAGTACAAGTTTTGCATTAATAGTTATGGATTCACAAACTTTCCCCAAAATATCAATGAAAATGTTAAAATTACCTTTAGGTGGTCTATATATACATATAATAATAATATTAGATATTGCAATTTTAATAGCAGCTAATTCGCAAATGCCTTCTTCAGAAAATTCTTTTATGCTTTCAATATTAACAAATTCATAACAGTCTTTTATAAGAATCATTGTCCCGCCATAGCCTGCTTGACGACATTGAACAGATGCGACATTAAATTTCTCAATTTTAAAATTAATAGTTTCAAAATCACAAAGCCAGTGTTCTGTCAAACATAATACGATAATACGCTACAACTGAAATTTAAACAGTGTAAGTAGAGTTCGAGTATATGAGTTTTATTTCGAACGATCGTATGTTAAAGTGAACTACTTTAAAATTACAATCCCCATAGGAGTGGAATTTCTATTCTTGTTCCTGACTCGTACATTTTCTTTCCAGACTCGGGCTTTCACATCCCCATTGGAGTTGGCTGATGGTGGTGGATTCTTATTGTCAGAATTTTTGACAGAAGTTTTGTTTATATAGTTTGTTGTTAATTTTTCAGTAGATGTCGTATTGTTTTCGTTCACCTGTTTCTCGCAAGGTGAAGCTACCAGACACGCTGAAACATTACTTCTCAATTTTTTAGCATAGCTGTTTTCTGCTTTACCGGGGTTTGATGTTATATTTATGTCACTTTTGTTCTTCATTAGGTTATTTTTTATTAAATCATTAATTTCGGTGAGATCCTTTATGCGATTTTCATAATTTTCTACAAGCTTTTTGAAAAGAGCGATTTGCTGTTGAAGAAAACTTGTTTTCATCGCACACACGTTATTTAGACATTCATTATTCTCTTCTTTATAGAGTTGGCACTGAACTTTTGTTGTAAAAATTTTCTTACACATTCAGCTACTCGATCAGGTATTTCACTACTTATTATTATTTCAATTATATCACTTTTTTCGAGTTTGTTTAACTCATCAGTAATAAATGCTGTGTCTACATCCGCCATCTTAACTTAACATTATGAAAATTCCTAGTGGGGCTTAGGAATTTCAATGTTCAATGTGTGAAAAATCCATGAAAAATCATTTACAGGAAAGATAAATCTCAAGCATATGGACTCTCATAGCCGTGATATTAATGCCACTTGAAGTGTATGTAATAAAAAAATATGTAATTGTAGATTTGAATTTTTAAAACTTTACGAACTGGATACTTTTGATTTAATGGACCTTTTCAATTTAACGGCTATCTCTTTCTATTGTTGCAAATAGTAAGAAAATGGCGCGAACAACTGCCAGTTGGGCTGTCAAACGAAACGTCAAAAATATTGGTTATTAAAATACCTGTATTCTCAGTGAAAATTTGCATCGTTAGAAATTTAAACTTCAATAAAAGCTTTTGTAACTCATTTCCATAAGATTTTTTAAAGTTATCTGAGATATTCTCACATTTTACGTCTAAATTTTTTAGAAACAAACGCCATAGATCTCTTTAAATTGAAAAGGTCCATTGTACTAGACTGCGTTCCAAAATCCTACGCTGGGGTATGAAATATACTCAAAATCGTTTCAAAACTCATAGCCTTACTCCCAGAGTTTACTCTTAACCTGTTCCAAAAAAATTTGAGTTTACTCCAAAGTGATACTCTACTTGCCCTGCTGCTGCTAGCGAGGAGGGTACGGAAATTACTCCAAATATTTTCAAACATGGATGCTGAACATATGAAAATAATTTGCCTTCTTGAGTCAGAAAACATGATTTTAGTTGAAAATAAACCTGAGTACAGACGTAGACATTAATGTTTGTTATAATTAATGTAGTTTTGAAAATTATTTTTGTATGTATAGTATAACTTATAGCTGCTTACATTGTTATTTTTAATTTTATGACTATAATAACATACAAACCCAATTATTGAAAATGCCACTGGAAGTAGATACGAAAAAAAGAATGACGGCAACGATGATTTTTTTTTCTAACACAACCCTAATTTGTTCTAAAATATATTGCATTCTTAAATGACGTCATCATAATCTCCAATACTCCGCACTCTTGATTTTGGAACGCAGCCCTAATGGGGTATTCCGGTGATATGGAAATAATGCAAAATAATAACTTTTTTCTATAGTTTACATCTTCATAAGGTAGGAAAATATAATAAAACATGTTTAATAAAAACTTTTAATGCATAATTTAATGTTAGAAAATTGGAATTTCTGCAGCTCCAGAAACGTCCTTGAAATTTGTGACGTGAAATTGATAATTTGTTGCTCATTTCATGGTAGATATTTACGTTTAGAATCTTAGATGGTGCCAGTAGTTAACACGTGCATATATTTCTTGGTTGACATTTCGTCCACTTTATTTGCAGCAATTCTCGAACAAAACATACCTTCGGCTTTTAACATTACGTATTTCTGCACTCACGTATTGTGAGTTATGGAGAAAATAATCATTTACGGCAGAATCCACACCAGGTGAATTACCAGAATCAGCCTTTTTATAATCAGGTTCCATAATTATGAAATATTACTCGTATTTTTACCACAAACAAACACAGGACAAACACTTAATGTACGCTGCTACTGAAACCATGTGTAAAAAAGCAAATGGCTGACATGAACATGTGGATTTAGACGCTGAAGTTTGTTGCAGATGTCACTATCGATTTGACGTCATAAGCGCGCCAATGATAAGAAAATTTAAATTTCAATGAAATTTTTAAAAATTCATATCTCACGCGATGTATACATTTTCTTACTCAAAATTAGATATTCAGAGTCGTACTGGTATGTACTAATGAAAAAAAATATTTTTAAAAAATGTCGGAATACCCCAATATTAATTAACAAGTAATAATAAATTCTTAGTTTTTTCACTTGTATCGTAATATATTATATCACAGATTGCAGTGTTGCGCAAAACTTTATACAAATATGTCCGATAAAAGTCAATGAAAGACACAAAAAATAAAACTTGAAATGTTGCGTGTAAATTTATCTTTAGAATTTACAAATTTATATTATTTGTATTTGTCGCATTTTAAGTTTCTTCATCACTATTCTGCATATTTTCATTGTCTCTGTTTGTCACAAACTTCGCATTAAACGTGACAGATGACAGCTAAGAGGTTATTTTACGATTTTAAACTATTTGTATTTTGATTGTACAGTCGTGCTGTGCTTTTTATATATAAATATACCTTACTTCAAAAATGTTTAAATAAGTGGTCTATAACTTCAGAATATTTTACAGGTAATATAATCAAGGAATGAAGTGTACGCCACACTACAATAATATACAGATACAGGTTAGTAATGTTAATGTTGGTATTTTACAAAATGCGGGCTATAGACATTGATTCCCAAATTATTTTAGATACAAATGGTTCAAATAAAAGTTGCGCAGAGCATAAAATTCATTTTTCAATGATGATAAAAAGTAGGCGTTTAGAACATCATTTGGTTGTAGAAAGTGAATATTTGGGAAGAGTCTAATCGTCACGCCTGCAGAGCCTCGAAGTAGCACGATATATGTTCCAATCGCCCACAAAACCCGAGTCGTTATATTAGTTTTTAAAATAAGTTTAAAATACAAGTGTAAAGACTCGAGTTTTGAGCGTTAGGTATTGTTTTTATCAGGATTTCTTAAAAAATGAGTCTAATTTTCTACTCGGAAGACATCATGTATCTTCGGGGGCCCTGCCGACGTAATAGCTAGGCTCTTGTGAATAATGGACCTTTTCATTTAACGGCTATCTCTTTCTATCGATGCAAATGGTAAAAAAATGGCGCGAACAACTGCCAGTTGGTCTGTCAAACAAAACGTCAAATACATATATTGCAGTGATTAAAATACCTGTATTCTCAGTGAAAATTTGCATCGTTAGACATTTTAACTTCAATAAAAGCTTTTGTAACTTATTTCGATAAGATTTTTTAAAGATCTGAGATATTCTTACATTTTGTCTAATTTATTTAGAAACAAACGCCATAGATCTCAGTTGTTCTTACTATGCGCAGAGCCCCATTGCGCATATCTTCTATTCTTACATTTTGTCTAATTTATTTAGAAACAAACGCCATAGATCTGTTGTTCTTACTATGCGCAGAGCCCCATTGCGCATATCTTCTATCTTTTTAAATTGAAAAGGTCCATTGCAGTATATGAAGTAAGTTTTGCAGACCAAATATTAATTTTTTTTATTGTCATAGATGTGATAGAATTTTATAGTCTTGTATAAAAATAAGTACCTATTTTTAAATTCTTTTAGAAATGAATATAAGAATGATAAATTGCAACGACTAGTTTTCAACCAATCATGATGCAAAACACTTGAAAATTCAACCAATGGTAACAGTATTATACTGATAAAACTCCGTTACCCCGATAAATTTCCGCTACCAAGTAAATAAACAGTTTTTATTGTTTATAACTGTCAGTGTGGCAATTAATTAATATTTCAAGTTTAAAAATAAAATAATAATTAAATTGTTTCATTTTGCGTTGTCTTTGGAATTTATCTCACCAAATACCACACGATCTCTCTGATTTTCTCAGATAAACTTTTGTTTTTAAGCACTCATTCTTTTTGCTTTTAAGCAAAATCACTCAAGCAAACTGACATTAGGTAAAACCCCTCCTCCTTCGGAGTCGGGATTTACCATGCAGTTTGCTTTCGTGTATGTTGCTAAGCAAAAATATTTGTGCAAAATAAAAATTTATCGATAAAATCAGGAGGTCTTGTGATATTACTTCTGAGAATATAATTCATGTCACGTGACGTTTTCCGCATTTCCGCCAATCAACATTCAGAATCTCCCTAGTTACATGTCATCACAGCGATGATAAAAAACAAAAAAAATATCACCTTATTTATATTCGTTACAAGGGATTTGTTTTCTTTATTTGACATTAACAGTTAATTTTAAGTATAAAAATGTGCGATAATCGTTGGATTGATATCAACCATGATGCAAATAATAAGATAATTGTCAAATTAACATGTTATCATACAATATATTAAAAGTTAGGTTAGCAGCACACATAATGTGTCACAAAAATTAATTATATTCTCTCCTTAAATACAGTGTGTTCAAAAAAATTCCTAACTCGGAGTAGGCTATGAACAGTGAAACGTATGTCTGATCATTATTTAATTCAAAAGTCAAGTTGTCAAAATTGATCTTAAAATGTAATTTAAAGGAGAAAAGACAAGAAAGAAAGATACACTATATTGACATTCGCCGTTTTCTAATTTGTTTTCTTTGCTAAAATATTTTCAAGAAGAGAATCTTTGATTTCTCATATTTCATGTCAAATTGACATTTAATTATATATTTTTAAATTGACATACGTTTCTTTGTTCAAAGCCTACTCCGAGTTAGGATTTTTTTTTGAACACACTGTATAAGCTCGTGATATGATTAATAATCGAAGATATTGCTCGTGAAACCGAAGCAGCACATCTGCAACTCGGTTTCACTCAAGAATATCATCGATGATAATCATATCACTTATTATATTACGTATGAAAATTTATGTTTCAGATTAGTACGTATCAAGTTGGGAAGAATTATTATTGTGTGCATCTCTTCCATTGGTGAACGTATCATTAATTGATTAATCCAGAAGCAACCATGCACACTCCACAACACACGATCAGCAATGATGCGAAGGATGAGGATACAGCAACAAATTATCAGAAGTTTGAAGAAATATATATTAAAGAAGAACCGCGTGAGGACAATGCTCAGGATCAAGAATTATATGGAAATGTATTGCAAAGTGTAGAGAAGGAAGAATGTGTAACTGATAATGATGAACAGATTGACAAAAAATGTAACAGCTCAGTTTATATAAATAATGATATTCAGAACACTGAACATACAAAATCAAAAAGTTTTTGTTGTCAAAAATGTAATAAGAGTTTTACGCGAAGGGCAAACTTGAATAAGCATTTGGAAATACACGAAGAAAATAAAAAATTCGATTGTTCAGTATGTCCACAAGACTATGATTTAAAAAGTCGGAATAGAGAACATATACATTGTCCTACTTGTCATAAATTATTTACAAATAAAAGAAATTTAACTAAACATATGACAATACATAGTGGAATTAAGGAATATCAATGTACGGTGTGTTATAAATTATTTAGGTTGAATAGTAGTTTAAATAATCATATGAAAAATCACTCTGAATCAAGAGCAAAGAAGTGTCCGACATGTAGTAAATCATTTACACAAGCTTATCAATTGAAAGAACATATGAAAATGCACAGTGGAATAAAAGACTATAAATGTCCAACATGCAATAAATTATTTACATATTACAGTAATCTATGTCATCATATGAAAATTCACTCCGAAATTAAAGCATATAAATGCCCGACATGTAATCAATCATTTAAACAAAATGCTTATTTAAAAGACCATATGAAAATTCACAGTGGAATAAAAGACTATAAATGTAAAATATGCAATAAACAATTTACACATAGAAAAAATCTATCTAGACATAAGAAAATTCATAGTGGGATTAAGGAATTTCAATGTTCGATGTGTGAAAAATCATTTACTGAAAACTCTCATCTCAAAAGGCATATGGACACTCATAGCAGTAAAATTAATTCCACTTGATCAATATGAAATAAAAAATAAGTGATTGTAAATTTGAATATTTAAAACAATACGAACTGGACAATTGATTTACTTGTACTTGTAATTAATAATATAAGTAAAAATTGTAGTGATATTACTTTCATACTTAATAAAGATGTATAATAAATTACATTAATACTTACTGATCAATTTAAGCGTTGCCTGAGATATATTTATACAGGCTGAGTCTGGGAAGACGCCCCTCTCCACAATTTTTTTAACTTCCCTCACCTTTAGGTAAGGTATTGTCATATATAATATCATAAGTGGTAAATTTTTACCGGAAAAATTTTCAGATTGTTACGAGAGCCGGTTGCCTAGCAATTTATTGAGTGACATTGACAAAAAAATCACGAGTTGTCAAACGAGTGATTTTTGATCAATGTCACGAGATAAATTGGCAACAGGCTCGAGTAAAGCAATCGGAAAATTTTTCCAGGATAAAATTTAAACACGAATGGTATTCGGATGACTATTTCCAAAATAAAAATCAGGTAATCATTTATATAATTTTTTTTTTACAAAAATCTTGTAATTTTTATTGTGTTTAGAGGTATTATGTTTCAGTTTGCTTTTTCAACGTTTTTAATAGATTCTTGTCCGAATCGACTCGTTTTTAATAAAAACTGGTCACTGAAATTATACAGACTTTGACAGGTATGTAAACAATATATTTCTAAAACGCCAATAAAATTTCGCTTATCAAAACTCACATACTTGTAAAAATACGACATCTTATTGGCTTAAAGGGTGCGAAAATTTTTTTGTGGCAGTGTTTTGCCGAAGTGAAACTTGGTAACTAGGTAGAATCCTGAATTTGGATTGGTTTATATATTTATGAGTGAAATAGTCTGTGGTCAAAAAATTCGGTGGTAAGTCGTAGATGAATAAGCACGTTTTAGAGTCCCTGGAATAAGATTTTACTATTTTTACGATGATGTCTGTATGTGTATGTGTGGAAAAATATAAATTTATCGTCTTTTATAAAAAATAACTATTATATTTATTATACAAAACACTTAAATTATAATATGCCCATTGTTCATTTCCTTATTTATTTAATATACACTACCTAACAGGCAAGTTCAATTCTAGGGTAGGAACAATTACAAAGAAAAGTGCAATTACAATTTTCAATAAACAAAATAACATTAATTAAAGTGATTTCATACATAATATTTGTTATTTTGAAAATAAGTCAAGTCGTGTATTAGCTATGACATTATATTGTATTACATAAAGTACACATGTTAACAATAGGTGACTGCGAGAGAACATTTGTACGAGCACATGGAATGTAATAGTTTATTACATCCGAGGTGGGAGATGTTTCATTACAGCCGAGGGCTTATGTATATTACCGAGAGGCGAAGCCTCGAGGTGAGATAAAGCGCGAGGCTGTGATGAAACTCCCACCGAGGTTATGTATACTATTTTATTCACAATCATCCTCTTCTTAAATCAATAATTTTCAAAATAAATCAATGACATAACCTTTAATTTTATTAATATTTTTGGCAGTCTCTTAAAATTTGTTTAGCCTACTTAATTATACGGATCTACGGCAATGTTGCTAGGCAACCCCTACATAAACATTTCCAACCCGTGGGGTGGAAGAGTTTTCAGTCATTTCCAACCCTAGAGACTGACTGTCACTGCAGTTAGGAATGACATATTTCCCAACCTCTAAAAGATTAGGAATCGACATTACTATAACGATTGTGAATAAAATGTATTAACTACTGTTCTAGTTTGAATTGCTGGTACTGAAAAGTTAATTAATTCATCATAACGATATTATTTATGAAATTTTAAAGATGTATTAAAGAAGATAGCTAATAATATTTGCAATATTTCATAATAGTTAACTAAATATGTTTCAACGAGTGTCAACACACGCTTCAAATCAATATTTCAGAAGTTATTCTGTATATAAATATATTTTAAAAATTTATACTGTATAGGATGTACAAATTTGAGTTCCTTATATGAAAAACTTTCTTAATATGCACGTTACAGAAAATTGATACAGGTCTTTATGAACCAGCTTTTTAAGACAATTTTATTAGGCACCACAGGAATTTTCGATCGTCTTTTCTTTTTGAGCTACAGGCTAAAATTTGATTTTCGCTTATTTTGAAAATACCTCATACCGCTTAATATGAGAGATAAAGAAAAATTGTTTAGATAATATGGGAACATATGTTGAAAATAGTCTCGTTTTTTCCTTATTTTATAAGCTTTTCAATAATGTTTAACAAGTCTACATTCTTTTGTTTCAAACATGAATAATAGATGAATTATTATTTTATTGGGGTGAAATTGAAAATTACCAAGAAACAAACGAATAAATCAATTATAGATCAACATTTGTTTATTTTGATTCTATATCTATTAAATAAATTCTCAAAATTATTTTCGTAGTTAATTTATTTTTTAACAGCGTTATAGTTGGCTTTGACACAATTCGGGAAATGTGGTTTAATATGTTTTCTGAAGTATATAAATTAGAAAAATTAGTATACATAAAGAAAATAACATTAGAAATAAACAAATGATAACCTGTAATTTATTTTTTCATTTGTTTCTTAATAGTTCTTAATTTTTTCACCCCAATAATTTAATAATTCATGTTTGAAACAAAAGAATGTAGACTTGTTTTATATATATATATATATATATATATATATATATATATATATATATATATATATATATATATATATATATATATCGTTGAAAAGCTTATAAAATAAGGAAAAAGATGTCACGTTTTTCAACATATGTTCCCATTTAAAAATATTATGTTTGTTATATTTCGAGAATTATTATTTTGAAAAAATCTAATTACACCACTACGTTATGAACCATATAAAAATTATTTAAACATTTTGTCTTTATCTCTCATAACAAGCGAGATACGAGGTATTTTCATAATAAGCAAATATCAAGTTTTAGCCTGTAGTTCAAAAATAAAAGACGATCGAAAATACCTGTGGTGGCTATTAGAATTGCCTCAAAAAGTTGGCCCATAAAGACCTACATCAATTTTCTATGGCGTGTGTAATAATAAAGTTTTTCATATAAGAAACTCGAATTTGTTCCATCCTGTACATATTCAACTAACTTCGTATGTAGGTACTGTATAAATGGGATTCCAGATTAGTGACCAATAGTCAAGCTTTGATCTTTTTAAGGCATTTTCATATGGGTTTTTAAAATAGAATTTTGTGTGTCTTAGGCCGACCGACTCAGGATATTAACATGTAAAATTAGTTAATATGAATTACAGTCCAAATAAATCAAAATAAATGTGTAATATTAGAAAAAATTAAGGAAATTTGTAAAATTTCCAGGATTGTTGTTCATATCCCGGAAAAATGGTTAAAAATGGTTACTATGTAACAGCTTAAACAGCAATGGTAGCGTGTGCGCTTAATAATAAACAAAATTCGGAGAGAATTGGGTTCGGAACCAGCCAGCAGCAAAATTTAATTTTTACTTTTCATTTTAAACGGGCCACCATTGCTATCTCGATATATATACAGAGTGTCCCATTTAAGGTACGAATGCATTGGGATCTCGAGAACCGTAAGAGCTACGAGGTTGGTTAAATTAGACAAAAGTTGCCCCATTAGGAGACCATTTTAATGGTATTTTGTTATTTGCGAAAAAATGCAAAGGTCACTAGATATAGGCGAAAATGTAAATTTTGCAGTTTTTTATTTTTGCAAATAACTTCGAAGTGTGAAATCATACTGGATTTTGGTTTGCACTTCCTTAGGGCACTTTTTTATGTTCTTTCGACTGGCGATGCTCAATTTTTTTTATCAATGTTGGTTTCCGAGGATTGATGTCAAAGTTTTAATTTTTATATGGACGCCATATTGGAAAGTTACGGCATTGAAAAGAGAATTTTTTTAGCTTTACAATGATATAAAATTGTAATGATTTATTTTTATAATTAACAGAGAAATTAACAAAAAATGTTATTAATACTAAGATTTACAGTACAATATTTAAATATTAGATTTGGAGGACAATGGATAGGGACCAACAGCGAAATCAAGTGGTCTGCTAGATCTCCAGATTTAACACCTTTAGATTTTTTATGGGAATACTTAAAAAATAAACTTTTTATTCGGGAATATCAGAATGAAAATGAATTAAGAAATGCCACAGTAAGAATTATAAATCAAAGTAGGCCAAGAATGCTGAGAAAAGTTATAGAAGGAACAGAACGAAGGGCGCAGAAGTGCGTAGAACGAAATGGGTAAATAGAAAATTTATTGTAAAGTTTTTGTAAATTATTTTTGTATTTTTAACATTATTTGTTTATTAAATAGTTATTTTTTTAAACAGCAGCCTTCGATTTACTTGTTTCAATTAAATTTTAGTATTAATAACATTTTTTGTTAATTTCTCTGTTAATTATAAAAATAAATTATTACTATTTTATATCATTGTAAAGCTAAAAAAAATTCTCTTTTCAATGCCGTAACTTTCCAATATGGCGTCCATATAAAAATTAAAACTTTGACATCAATCCTCGAAAACCAACATTGATAAAAAAAATTGAGCATCGCCAGTCGAAAGAACATAAAAAAGTGCCCTAAAGATGTGCAAACCAAAATCCAGTATAATTTCACACTTCGAAGTTATTTGCAAAAATAAAAAACTGCAATATTTACATTTTCGCCTATATCTAGTGACCTATGCATTTTTTCGCAAATAACAAAATACCATTAAAATGGTCTCCTAATGGGGAAACTTTTGTCTAATTTAACCAACCTCGTAGCTCTTACGGTTCTCGAGATCCCAATGCATTCGTACCTTAAATGGGACACTCTGTATATATATATATATATATATATATATATATATATATATATATATATATATATATATATATATATACAAGCTGTTCATTTTAAATGGGCCACACCATTGCTATCTCGAGAACTGTAAGACCTAGAAAGGCGGTTAAATGAGCGAACAATTTCTATTTCACAAATAAATTTAAATAAAAGAAAAATTATTTTTTTCGATAGGTGGTTCTCAAAATGCGGGATCTAACTTTTTTATTTTAAATGAGAACACATATTTTTTATTTGATAATTTGTTAGAAAATTTAATTCTGAATTCAGTGAAATAATATTTTTATATCCTTACCGATATCTGCGAACAAAGCAGATTGGCACACCCAACAATGTCGTGATAATATATTTATTTATTTATATCCCTACATAACAATTTTTTTGAGAAAAATGCATGTAAAGTTTTATAATAATTTGATTAAAATATGACTATAATAAGAGTGCCACGAACAGAAATAAATGAATATGTTACTTTATTACATAGAATTAGAGTGCCCTGACCGAAAGAAGTGAATGTTTTGTTTTTGTAATTGATCATAAATGTGAACGCAAACAAAATATTCACGTATTTCTTTCATGGCATTCTAATTCTATGTAAAAAAAATTAACACGTTCGTTTCTTCGAATATATGACACTCTTATTGTAGCCATATTTTAGTCAAATTAATATAAAACTTTACATGCATTTTCCCAAAACAAATCGTTATGTAAGGGTAGTAAAATATTATATCACTGAATTCAGAATTAAATTATCCAACGAATAAGCCAGGTAAACGCCCGCACGGTACAAATATGTCATCATCGTTACCGATATCTGCGTACAAAGCAGATTGTCACACCCAGCAATGGGTAATATGCCGTGATGCCGATATATATATATATATATATATATATATATATATATATATATATATATATATATATATATATATATATATATATATATACGAATAAGCAAATAACAAATATATGTTCTCATAAAAGATAAGCACTGGTCCAAAATAATAAATTTGTCTTGTGAAATAGAAATTGTTTGCCCATTTAACCGTCCTTGTTACTCTTATAGTTCTCGAGATAGCAATGGTGGCCCCTGTATACAGGGTGTTTCCTTTAAAACAACCAGCGCTTTTTTGGGCGAACTAACAACTTTAGAGAAAAATGTTTAATACCAAAAATGATCAAGAATAAGGGGATAATGTATCAATAGTAACAAACTGAATATTTAACCAGTGGTTCTCAAACGGTAGAACAAAATTATATTTTTTTAAATGGCACTTTATATAATTTTTTAGACCTTTAAATAGAATATTATTTTCTGATTTCAACGATATAAATATAGCATAAGGTTGTATAACAATTATTTCTAGAAAAATGGTATAAAAAAATAGAAATATTGTAATAAAAATGAGTTTACTACTAGCGTAACTAGGCAACAGATTGCATAGCCTATTGTAATATTATAACAATTTTAATGCCATTTTTCTTGAAATAATTGTTATACAATCCTATACCATATTTATATCGTTGAAATCAGAAGAAAATTCTCTATCTAATGGGCTAAAAAAATTATGTAGGATACCATTTAAAAAAATATAATTTTGTTCTGCCGTTTGAAAACCACTGGTCAAATTTTCGGTTTGTTATTATTAATAAATTAGCCCCTTATTCTTGATCATTTCTTGTATTTAACATTTTGTTCTAAAGTCATTAGTTCGCCCAAAAAAGCGCTGGTTGTTTTAAAGGAAACAGCCTGTATATGTGTCGGTCGGCGAGACCCGGTATGGTCTTATATCACAATGAATTTTCTTATGTTTGTGTAGATTCCTACTTTGTGGCAATACATTTTTGCATATGGACTTCCATATGGACTTTTAAATCATAATTTCTTATAAATGTTCTATAACATGTTGGACATTTAAAGTTTCTTATTCCAGTGTGAATTTTCAAATGCCCGGATAGAGAACGCTTATATGTAAATTGTTTATTGCATATTTTACATTGGTGTTCTTTTATTTTAGTATGAATTTTCATATGATCGGATAAACGATAACTTCGTACAAATTGTCTGTTGCATATTTTACATTTGTAGTCTTTCACTAAACTATGACTTTTCATATGCGCGGATAGATAACTTCCTTTTACAAATAATTTATTACATATATTACATTTATACTCTTTTGTATCACTATGAATTTTCATATGAGATTTTAAAGTAGAATTGGTTCTAAACGATTTTTTACAAGTTTGGCATTTAAACGCTCGTTCAGTAGTGTGATTTTTCATGTGCCTTTGCAAACAATCTTTTCTAGAAAACAATTTCTTACATGTTCCACATTCAATTTTTTTAATTTCTTTGTGAATTTGCATGTGCCTTTGCAAACTATGTTTTGTAAAAAACATTTTTTTACATGTTCCACATTCAAATTCCTTGATTCCTTTGTGTCTCTTCAAATGCTTTATCAAGGTATCCTTCCGCGTTACAATCTTATTACATACTGCACAACAAAATGTATTTGAATTAGTATTTTTAGTTTTCTGAATATCATTATTTACAGTAATCGGGTAGTCACCTGCTTTGTCAATATGTTCGTCATTATCTGTTATACATTCTTCCTTTTTTACACTTTGTAAAACATTTTCAAACAATTCACTGTCATGGGAAGATTCTTCCAGTGGTTCTTCTTTAATGTAAACCTCTTCAAACTCATGATTAGTTGTTGAATCCATTATCTCCGTGCTGCTTTCCATGTTTGCTTCTTATTGATATTATTAACGATTAAAGATTCGTTTCCCAAACTTGTTAATTGTCTGAAACATAAATTTCCAGATCTATGCGTCATTTCTTTTGTATTTAGAGGGGTTAGAATTTATAATACACAACTTACAAAAAGTAGCACAGACAAATAGTCTTCTGTAAAGTCAAGGAATAATCACTTTGTTGCTAAAAATTAATTAAATTTATCATAAATAATTGAAAATGCCGTTTGATTTATAACATTTATTTATTACAAGATCATTTGCTTCTGATTCACCTGTTTGAGTAGGTATGATGTAATGTGCAACTTATTGGGATTTTCAAGTATCAAGAGATGGCGCTGATCGCATTTAACAATTAAACAATGGGTACACTTTTTGTTGACATTTGTAAGCGTTCATTGCTGTGTTTCTATAGTTTTCGTATTATTTTCTCATTTATTAGATTTTTTTATTTATAATTCAAGTATAGTTTTTGTAGTCATATAGTTGTAGTTTCATTTAAATGTCAAATGTGTACCACTGTTTGCAGTTTTATTTAAAAATCATTATATTTTCATTCCTCAACAGTATTACAATTTCTGGCATAAATGGCATTATAACATAAAGCTTGATTTATAATGTATTTCACAAGTTTACAGTCTTTATTTTTCCAAACTATTATTTAAGGAAATTTGAAATTTCATGTGAGGTTAAACGTTTATAACTCCCGAATCCTTTATTGGAACAATCATACCGTGTACGTAATAATACCGGGTAATAGCAGGTGAAAATATGAGAAATACGCCTATTTAAAAATAATTACAATATAATATGTGTATAATATAATTATATAATGTAGCAATGATAAGAATTTCTATATTACTTCGATGTATAATTATAGTTGTGCAAGTAAATCCACAACGTATAAATTTCAGTATTGTTAAGCCATAAATATACAGAGAGATGAAAAATGGCGATTTTGATATTTGCCGCTTACTTAATGTAAATTTTGCTAGCTGTTATAAGAATAATCACCGTTTTCTTTACGTACATCCGAACGAAAATATGCATGAAGAAAGAATTTGTCACGCTCTTCGTTAAGGAGGTTCAAGTGAAACTAATGAGTCAAAATAACATTTATAATTAATGGAGTATGCCAGTATGCTGTCGGCTCTCGGTGAAACATTTTTTGAATAATAAGATATAATAATTTTAATAATAATAATAACCACTCGCTAAAGTTTCACAAATTAAAATTAACCTTTATTGCAATAGGGCTGTTGCAAAATTTTTATTAAGGGCATAATCAAAAGATTGTAGCACAGGGGAATGTTTAAAGCTCGACACGTAGCGCAGTGTTTTAATTTTCCCGAGTGCTATAATCTTAATTATTCCCGTGGTACATACAACGTTATATTATATTTTACTAGCGTTGTGAATTTTAAGTATGCTGTGGTTTTTAGTTATATTGTTTGTTTATAACAAATTTTAATTTAGAGTCAAATGAAAATGGAAGATATCGATTATTCAAAAGAAATATCGAATGAATTTATTGCCCAGAGCAAGTTGGTTCCACAGAAGTGAAAAGCCCTATACGAGAAAGGGCACGAATAATTTTACAAGCAGCGGAGTTCAAAAAATGTAATTTATCGAATTTGACATGGTTTGTTTATAACAAATTTTAATTTAGAGTCAAATGAAAATGGAAGATATCGATTATTCAAAAGAAATATCGAATGAATTTATTGCCCAGAGCAAGTTGGTTCCAGAGAAGTGAAAAGCCCTATACGAGAAAGGGCACGAATAATTTTACAAGCAGCGGAGTTCAAAAAATGTAATTTATCGAATTTGACATGGTATGACAAAATTTATGGCTCTAAATCATACTTACGACAGTTCTTTTTATTATATGTAAAACTGTATTATAAATTCAAAAATTATGACTGAACATTATATTTTGGTAAGTCGATGTTTATTATATTTCTAAATTTTATATTGTATTACATTTTATTTTTATTATTAAAACAGCTGAAGATAGACAAGTTAAAATGTCCGAAACGTCCAAATTTATAACGTGAGTTGATTGAACTCAAGAATATATACATGGAACCTATGGCCTACTGTTTTATTAACCAAAATGTCAAGTAGTTCCCAAGAATTCTTATTTTAAAATGGTGGAATGTAAAAGTGTAGATCAGTAAATTGTTTATTAAAGTATTTCATCATTTAAAGAGTTTTATTTATAATAATAACTAAGGAACCAGCGATCCCGATTCGTTATTTGATAAATTCACCTTTATTACAAGATATGTCAAATCAGGTGGTTCATTAATAAACCGGTGGAGTACATTCTAAGTATTGATTTCCCTCTTCCATAATTATATGCTTGATACAATGTTTTAAAGTAAACAAGCAGCCAGAATCACACAATACACAAACTCAAAATGTGAAATTTCAATTGTTAGCTGGAAGCGCTACCAACATAACTGACAAAAAAAAACTGTCATATTTTTGACGTCTTTTAAAAAAAATCTAATTGAAAAATTACCTCAATAGAAAAAATAATTTTCCATACTTGAACTCGTACGTTAACAGATTGCCTTATGATACTTGTGTTTTAATGTACTATTATCTACCAATTTTAGCAATCAAAGTGTTGTATAACATGAAAAAAAGAATTTTAAAATAACAAAAATAATTAGTGCAACGTTGACAAGATCTTCATCTGTGCCGCTACTATCAAAAGAAATTGAGCAAAAAATATTTAACATTAATTTTGGATATATCGATGCAAAACAAACAAAAAAGTATCTACAGAAATGTTTCTAGTATAAGAGATAAGAGTGTATGTATTAGAACGTTGAATACGTCAACTTTATAAGTGATTTTCTAAGGAACCAGACGGTGAATTGTTTTTTTTTTAATTTTGAGAATAGTTTGATAATACTTCCTTCATTATAATTATAAAATTTTACACCAAAAAGTTGGATATTAATTTTTCACGAGGAGATTCGCTAGAACCTCTTTAAAGCCATAATGAAAAGAAAATAAAGATTTTCCGCGAAGGTATGCGAAACAAATATCAAAGAATCAATGTACGCCAATGATATTAATCAAATATCATGCACCTGTCATCATCTATCGTATGTGGAATATAGTTTTAATAAATTATGGAAAATATAATTTTGATATGTATATTGGGACAAAAGTTGTCACGTGACCTTCATCTATATTTATCATTTTAAAACGGGCTCATTTTTCATATTCTCATCTGTCAGTCCGACAGGATTAACGATAACGAGAAAATTTGAATGCTTCATGAAATTCCCTATTATTCCATTTACCACACGATTTTTTCAAATAAATAGTTCAGGAGTTATAACGTTTAAATTTACATGAAATTCCAAATTTTATGAAATATTAAGCAGTTTGGAAAAATAAAGTTGGCATAAACTAGTCGTGAGGTGAGACACTGTTATTGGCGACTAAAATTAACGTGAATCTCTCAAGCGGACGATATTTGCAACTCCTGAAAATGGTATTCTGTTATTCAACTATACAGTAAATATACGTATGTAGTGCATTGGATTCCTTGCCTGTTTCTTGTTTGTCTTTTTGTTTTAAAGTACATATGCAATTTGAGCAAAGAACGAAAAAATATTAACAACGTCAATTGCTGCGTTTATGGCCGTCATTCTCGTGGTAGTAAGAAATTATCTGTCCCAAAAATTGGCGAAAGGAAGAGTGACATCCAAAATAAATTTGGTCAAATCGACAAAAGAGAGGGCTGAATTAGAAAAATACGAACTGGAAAACAAGTGACGAATCATAAGAAAATAACAAAAATGAAAAGTATTGTGTTATTTCCTAACCAATTCATGAGTAAAATAATATACTTTTCACTCCATGTGTAGTATGCAATATATTTCTTACACGTGTAATTAAAACAACTTGAAAGATATTTGACATTAGTTCCAATTTCATTTTCTTAATAGTATGTTCCGTAATGCAACCGGTTCAACCAGATTTACGGTTTTGTGTTCCGTAAGTCCTGAAATTATTTACCGGTTTTTATTTGGAACGCGGTTCCTGAAAAAAGTTGATAAAAAGTCGGACCACGGCAACCACGAAATAATCCTGGTTCATAACAAAATCAAACGATATCCGTCAGTGTCAAATTTCTAAACCGCATTTTTAGTGATATGACTAATAATTATTATAGATGTAAGTATGAAAACATTATTTATATTTGAGATATTGGTGATTGCGTTATTTTTATTGGCATTATTCAACGTTATCATTCATTTAGTTAATTTGTATTTCTGTTAGGTTGTGTCAATTTTAAATGTCATGAATTAATGTCAATCTGTTCCGAAATAGATGAAAATATTCAGGAACCATGGTGTACCAGCAATCAAGATACAGGTTTTTTGGTTGACTTACGGAACATAGTATAAAGTAAGGGCCGGTACTTCATTCGTTCATTCTCTTGGTAAAGTGTAAGGTAATTTAACTGCCAGATAAAATAAAAATGTCGCATCAATATTATAGCGTAAATTGTCAAAATTATGGAAGAGATGGAAGTACCGGCCCTTAGTAAAGTAAATACATATTTATTTAACATCCATAAATAATATATGGTACTATTTTACTATCTTGTTCAAAATATTAATGCCCACATTCATAAAACTGTTGACTAACGCTTCGTTTGTAGATGAATCGTTTGCAAAACGATTCGTTAAGTTTTAACAATAAATTCATAAACGAAATTGTTTATTTTTAACGAACCGTTTCTTAACAACTGTGTTAAAAATAATTAGTTACATTTATAGTAACATTTGTAATTTTACAATTGAAATTACAACTTCAGTTTATTCATTTTGACACATTTAATTGACATATGTCACAATGAACGAGAAAAAGAGAAGTAAGAATTTTACAGAAGCTGAAATTTCGCTCTTTCTGGATGTATTTGAGAAATACATCCATATCATTGAAAACAAAAAAAAACTGATGGGACGACTGTTTAAGAAAAAATGGGTGCATGGGAGAAAATAGCTACAGAATTAAATACGATAAATGTGAATGGTACGCGAACTGTGCAACAACTAAAAACATTTTATGACAATTATAAAAGAAAAATTAGAAAAGACAATGCCAGCGATAGAGTAATATTAAAAATTATGCTTGATTTTGTAGATGTAATTAATTAATACTTAATTTTAGGCACAAATGTATTTAACTGGGGGAGGGACATTCACGAAATTAATAGATCCAAATGCTGAGAGGCTCATTAATGCAATAAAGCCTCAATTCAAGCCCGATACTAATTTATTTGATAGTGCGTCTCATTATCATGATAGAGAAAATAAAATTTCTTCGATACCAGACAATTCTGAAACACCCCCGATAGTAGTAGGAAATATTTCTGATAACATTAACACATCTACATTTATTTTAACACCAGTGGACCAACAGAATAATGATTCAATACCTATCGAATCAGTACAAAATTATTGTTCATCAGCAAAAAATCAAAATTACAATAAAAATCGACAAACTGAAAAAGGGAATACAAGCAAAGAGGTACATAAAACTGAAACGCCATATTCAATAAATTCTTCATCGGAATCGTCTGACGAACTTATTGACATTTTCTAAATTTATTTTCAAAAATTATACTACAGTACTGCTTGTAGGTATGCAATTTACGTACCTTCCAATGAAACAAATATAAAATAAATAAGAGTACTTTTTAAATGAAGCAAAAAATGAACTATTTTTAAATAAGGAAATTTATTAAATTCAAATATTGACATCTGTCATTACTTCAAATGATTCGTTAAGTATTTAATTTGTCAAAATCGGGGCGTTAATTTAACAAACGTTAGTTAACATTTTGACGACGCGTTAACGTTAACGACTGTTTATGAATAAAGTATTTACAAGTTAACGATTCGTTTACCAGGTAACGAATCATTAAGTGATTAACGAAGTGTTATGAATACGGGCATAAGTCAGCTGTAATGTGTTTGCACTGGCCACTATGGCCAGCTATAAAAGAGCATTTTATAAATAATTGTAAATTTAAAGTTATTCTAATCTCATGAGAATGAGGATGTGACGTTAGAGCACTTGTTTAAAAACAGCCCAAATTTTTTTTAGTCTGTAGCACTATGTTCATTAACGCTACATAAAAATAACAACCCACGATTCAACAATTCTCCCCCTTCTATAAAACTTCGAGAAGAATTTGTTGCCTCCAAATAAGTAAACATTTCTTTAGAAATAAGTCTAAGATAACTTTCTTCGAATGTCATAATTTCAGTACGTACACAAAATTATTATTAGCTCTATTTATAAAAAGTTTAATGAATTTGTTAGTATACTTCAAAACGAATGTTGGTTATACAATGTTTCTGTATGCGATCTTATAGCACAATACCATTTTCAAAGCACTTGTATGCTACAACCTTAGATCATATATGATCTGGCTACAACACTATCGCCGCCATCGGGGGTTTTAATCGCCATATTGTAATATTATGGCAGAGAAAACAAAACATAACAGTTGTCAAAAGTCAAGAGCAGGCACCGGACCACCACCGGACAGCTAAATGAATGTGCCAAAACATTATCATAGTTCCAGAAGCAAACTGTAGAAGAGCGAAGTGCTTAAATTTTAAGAAAATGGATTGTCACCTTTTGCAGTACAAAAAAAAAAACAGGTAGACGTTTATTTTTATATTTAATGACGAAATGTAATATTTCCAATACCGTTTTATCTTACATATAAACAAATATTAAAATAGAAGTGTATGTCTAAGTGGCTAATAATTTTAAATTTATTTAGAAATAAATTTATAATAGTTATTGTTTTGTGATTAAAATATATGTGCGTATTCAATTCTCGCTTTTATTTTCAAAATTTCAATTTGTGTATACAATGACATATCACCTATGTCACAGACTACCTAGTCGACCAAGCCATCACAGTGTGCGTTAGTTTATGGAAGCAATCTGTAGATGTCACAATTTCGTATTTCGAAAAATACATAGAGTGTCCAAGTGTCCTATCTATAGTTGAGGTGATCCGTGGACAAGAGTCAAGGAATGTTTTTGTCAGTTCTTGTAATAAAGAAATATTGCGACGGTAAAACGGCATTTTTCAAATACTTATGATAAATTCAATTAGTTTTTGAGCATCAAGTTGTTTCTTCTTGACTTTGAAGAAAAGTATACATTGCTTTTTATATGTTTGTGTATGTATTATAAGTTCTAACCTCAATCTTTGTTTACATATATTTGAAACAATACAGAAAAGTAAGAATCGCCATTTGAAACAAACTAGAATAGAAATTTATGTTTCAGATAATTAACAAGTTTGTGAAACGAATCTTCACTTGCTAATTAATATAAAGGAGGATTAATATCAAGAAACATTCATGGAGAGCATCACAAACATCATGGAGCATTCAACAGCAATAACAAATTATGAAATATTAGAAGAAATTTGTATTAAAGAAGAAACGCTGGAAGAAACTTCCTTAGACCAAGAATTGTATGAAAATGTTTTGCAAAGAGTAAAGTAGGAAGAACTTATAACTGATAATAATGAACAGATTGACAAAATATGCGACAGCGCAATAACTATAAATAATGATATTTGGAAATTTAAGAAATCAGTTTTTATTGCACAAAATCTAATAAAGAGTTATATGCGGATGTCAAGCTGGATAAAGTATATGAAGTTACACAAAGAACTAAAGACTTTGAATATGTGTTTAATACAAATGATAGTTTGGAAAGGCACATAATAATGAAAAGTCTAGAATACGACCACATGTCCAATATGTATTAAATCTTTGCAATAAATTTAAAAGCCCATATTAAAATTCATAGTGAAATAATATTATTTATTATACAACACGACATAAAGAGATACTTTATCCACAAATAGAGGTGTTAGTTCACGAGTCGATGATATTACATTAAAATACAAGTTTCATAAGACATGATTTTAGCGTACGCGTTTTTTTCTAAGGGACAATTGTGCTGAAATGTCTTATGAAACGTGTATTTTATACTATTTCGGTTCTTTTGTAAAAAAAAAATATAAATATTCGTTTTATCATTTTCTAATTTATTAACATTGATTAGTAATATTTCATTTTTTATTTGAATGTCGGTAACAGTGATTGAAATTTACTTATATTATTACTTCATTTCAATAGTAGCTCCAAATTAAGTACCACTTCCGGTTTATCATATAGGTATAGTCAAAATCTAATGTTTCAAATTACAAAAGAGTTTTAAATACCAAATTTTAGAAGTTTTGAATCATGTTTTAATATATTTTTTCAAGAAAATCTGTTTATAGCATTCTGTGAAGTCGCACTTCCGGTTTATCATTTTAGAAAATATCTAGTATGTCGTTCTCATTAACATAAAAGTCTTAAATACCAAATTTGAAAAGTTTTGGATTGTATCAATTTATTTTTCACGAAAATCTGTTCAGAGCTTCACATACACAAACACACGCACACGAGACAATCGTAAAAATAGTAAAAACGTGTTGTGGGGACCCTAATTCGTGCTTATTTACTGAAAACACCATTGAATTTTTGTACCGATAACATTACCTCCCTTACCTACGGTATGACGGGAGGTAAAAATGAACGCACAAAGCCTACTGTTAACATAAAAGGGTATAAATGTGCAATATGCAATAAACTATTCACTTGTGGTAGTAATCTATCTAAACATATCTAAAAATAAATCCATTTATATGTATAAACTGGGTAGGTATCATAAAAAATTATTGATACGCAGGATGTTCATTTCAAATTAAAATTAACACATTATATTTTATATTTATACACTAACACTAACTTGTCAAAAATATTGGACATTTATTAAATATACAAAAAAAAAAATATTAATACTAAATTTAAGCATTATCTTAATTTACGATGAAAATCAATAATATAATAATTATTTTGCAAAAGGCGACGAAGGAAAAGTAAATATTATACTCTCTAAAGCTAGGAAACATTTTTTATCGGGTGAATACTTGAAAATCGAACATAGGACTTTATATCCACAATAGCAAATTGTGGTTATATTTACTTACTAGTACTAGTGAATAAAGAAATAAAACAACAAAAGAGCTTGCACGAAATAATAATGCGATAGGACGCGAAGTCATTTGTCGGCATCACTCCACACAACACTGCTTGTATACATGCATGCGCCCCCGCAGTACAACTACTACAACACTCTAAAGCCGGCCCTGTAAAGTCCTATGCTCGATTTTCAAGTATTCACCCGATAAAAAATGTATATAAACTATTATTCACGAAAGATGGCTATTCAAGGTAAATTGTTCGAAGAAAGAATACACATCACTTTACAGCAGTAGCTTAGCAACATTTTGTATTAGAAAGAGAAAGATTATTTGACCTATGTCTATTTCATTTATGTGGTGTGACAGATGTACGTAAATAGCGGCATTACTTTCTAACACTATAAATAATAATGACGTATGTCGTAGAATTACAGATATCTAATTATCTACTACACTGCCCTCTGTGCTAATATTTACCCAGTGGCTTTGACGTTTAAATCAAATTATTATTTCTTGGTTTATAAGTTAAGTCTATGTTTTTGTATTGTGCAAAAACATAAGTGAAGAACATAAATATTTCAGAAAGGCATTATTGACCTTGACTAGTGATCTTTCGTGAATAATAGTATATCATCACGGCTTACTACCCATTGTACACATATCGATAATGATGAAATATTTGCACCGCACGGGCGCTTACCAGGCGTCACCTAACAGGCACTCATTTCTGGCGTGGAGAGTGCACCACAGGGGTCAATTTTGTGCCATTTAAAATTGGAAATATTTGGCGTCGGTCGGGATCGAATCCGGTCCTAGATTCGCGACCTTACACTCAGGCACGCGGCCACGAGACATACATAATAAAAATATATTAACCTAACTTGACAGATAAACCTTAATAGTACATTAAAATAGAAGTATCATAATGCAATCTGTTAACTTACGAGTCCAAGTTTGGAAAACGAGCTGCTAGGCGAGTTTTAAAAAGGACGAATGCGTTATCAGGCCTTATGATACATGTTTTTTATACTATTTTTTCTATTAAGGTAATTTTACAATTAGAATTTTTTAAAAAGGACTTGTCAAAAATATGACTGGTTTTTTTGTCAGTTATGTATCAAGCATTATATAATTATGGAAGAGGAAAACCGATACTGACTACAATGTACTCCACCAGTTTATTAATGAACCACCTGAATTGACATATCTTGTAATAAAGGTGAATTTATCAAATAACGAATCGGGATCGCTGCTTCGTGTAGGTTATTATCATAAATAAAACACTTTAAATAATGAAATACTTCAATGAACAATTTATAGATCTACACATTTACATTCCACCATTTTGTCAACACATCCACTGCTTAGTCGCAGACATAACAGCAACAGCTGTTCTTACGTTCTTCAATACAAAATATATGTTGTATTTATATAAGACACTTATGTCTAAATCATATTTAAAAATTTAATATTCGACAGTTCGCCTCGACGTGGAACTGGCTGAAAATCATGGATCGTAAAATTTTCATATTTGCTTGCAAGTAGCCACAAATTGAGTTGACAGTGTCAACATTTCAAGTAACGTGCACCATACGTTTCAAAACCTGCCTGATATAACAATACAATCAGCTTAAAATTGCAATATTACCATAAAATTAAATTGTAATAAATAAAACTTACCGTTTAAATTTTTTTGACAAAGTAAATATAAGCAGGAAATTACGAAAGTATGATTTTATTTAAGTGATGAGGATTCTTCGATAATTAAGCTTCAATTGGCGATAATTTTTGTTATTAAAGAACTTTTAAATTTGAAGAAGTTCCGGCCATAGTTATGGTATAGCCATTGTATCAAGTGAACAATCGATGTGAACAACAAAGAATATTAATACATGTCTGTGTCAAAATTAAAATATAAACTAGGAAGTAATTTTTTCGACCGTAAATGTAGATTTAAATGAAAACTAAATTTCTTGGGATGTCGGTCCAGGGATAAAATAAATTTAATTTTTCTTTTTCATCGACGTTTCGGATTTTTATTGCTAAACTTTATTCATGACTCAAAGAAAATACAATCATTGTAGTTCTATAATGATGAGTCAGCAATTAAAATTGAAAAGATACTTCATATTTGATATGTACTGTACGAAAACTAGAAGCGTTTCAATTTTAATTGCTGACTCATCATTATAGAACTATAATGATTGTATTTCTCATGTATTTTATTTGAATTATGAATAAGGTTTAACAATAAAAAACCGAAACGTCGATGAAAAAGAAAAATTAAATTTATTTAACCCCTGGATAGACATCCCCAAGAAATTTGGTTTCCATTTAAAATATAAAAACATTTTATTTTGTTAAAATCCGGTTTTCAAGTATTCAATTCACCCGGTATTATTTTAATTTTTAGATTTGTTATGGATTATGCGGTGGTCTACTTTGTAAAAGATGGAACCTATTCTGAAATACCCGTAAACTGGGTATCAACAGACAGAAAATCCTGTTTGTGGCCAGAAACAAAGAATGTTGGATTCCTAATTTCTAAACGTGTGCCACCAAAAGATTCGTGGAAGAGATATGAAATAAAAATTTATTGTTACTGTAGTAAGTATAGGTAAAATAATATTATTTTGTATTATTTTCTAATATAATTAATTTATTTCCATAGATTCTTTAGAGAAAGCACGAAAAAAATCAGAAGAGGCACATTACACCTCAACTTGTTCTGAAAGCCGTGTGGGGAAAAGACAACATTCTCATCAAAAACACGTACCTGACACAAGCCAAAGGGATGAAGGTATAGTATAGTATAGTAGTATGTTTAATGAATTTACTATTCCAAAATTTATTTTAGAATTCTCAACTTCCCCACCGCCAAAATGCCACAAGACAGATACCGACAAATCAGCTCCAGTTCAAGTTGAAACATGTAAGTTATTGTAATATATTTTTGTCTTAATTTCATGAATCATATTTATTTCACTTGCAGATGTAATTAACGACGACCAAAACAGTCTTAGTTCTAATATTGGTAAGGAAATATTATATTAGATACAGTTTTTATTCTAAACATTTTTTGCATTTACGCTTTTGTTCTAAACTATATAGGCATAGCCGGATTTAGGCACAGGCAAACCTAGGCAGTTGCCTAGGGGCGCCAATCAAAGTGGGGCGTTTCATAAATCAAACTTTTATTTAAACTCATTAATAAATTAATATTCCTAAAATAGATACAAACCTAACTGAAATATACCATGTCATATAATTTGCAAGTGAAATCGTTCCTGAGATAATGATATACGAGTATACAGGGTGTTTCCTTTAAAACAACCAGCGCTTTTTTGGGCGAACTATCAACTTTAGAGAAAAATGTTTTATACCAAAAATGATGAAGAATAAGGGGATAATGTATCAATAGTAACAAACCGAAGATTTAATTAAAAAATTATATAGGATACCATTTAAAAAAATATAATTTTGTTCTGCCGTTTGAGAACCACTGGTCGAATTTTCGGTTTGTTATTATTATATATTTGTATAAATTAGCCCCTTATTCTTGATTATTTCTTGTATATAACATTTTTTTCTAAAGTCATTAGTTCGCCAAAAAAAGCGCTGGTTGTTTTAAAGGAAACACCTTGTATATGTATACGTATAGGTATACGCATAGAAAATTTTAGTCAAAATTTTGCGGGAGAATTTGAGTTGAGGTGTGAGGATTTTACTTTAATAATATAGTCATACTGGTTAAAATTTACTATTTTTGAATTAACAATGGATGGTTGTAAGAGAAAAAGTGGGCGTAAGAATAGAAAATTAGTGAAAGAAAAACAAGAAAAATTATTTAATTAATTTAATTTAATAGAGAAAACAATAAATTAGATAGTTTTCTAATAAAAATATAGGTACCTAAGTTTTTGTTGAAGTTAATTTTTTGTAATAATATAGATATTTATACACCAAGTGAGTTAAGGTAATGTTTATTCATGAAAATAGGGCTCGTGGCTTGAGTATTTTGAGTGAATAAACATATTAACTCACGTGGTTTATACAATATTAAATAAAAATTTTATTCAATTTTGACTAAATAATTATAAAAACCATTTTAATATTTAATTTTGACAAAATAAAAAAAGAACTAATCAATTAGTAGGATGTGCAATAAGAGGGGGAGGGGTATAAATATTTTCTGCCTAGGGGCAAAATTTAGCCAAATCCGGCGCTGTATATATGGCAAGGATAGGGTTTTCCAAGGTAACGGCTTTTGAAGAAATAAGTATTAGGTACATATAAATTTTAGTATAAATTATATGAATATAAAATAAAAATAATCATAAATTATATAGTATTTATAAACGAAATTTTTAAATTGAAAAATACATATGTTCAAAATGGTTGCCAAATGACGCCACAACCCTAACGAGGTCACACAACGAAGTTATTTCAATTGATGGTGTTTGTGCGCATGCGTGACTTTTACCCCGAATTATTTTTGTTGACGTTCAAGAAAACCGTTGTTAAACTTACGCGTTTAATTAAAAATACATACAAATAAAAAGCACATACGTGCTAAATCAGTAACCGCCCACTTGACGTTGATCACACGTGAATGCAAGTCAATGCTGGTTATGTGTTGGTTACGTTTAATTTTCCCGCGCTACATTTTTGTAGCTAAATTCACCTGACGCAACTGTTGCTATCTCATAGATCATGAAGCTTTAAAGAAAGGGTAAAATAAACTTAAAAGGTCTATTTTTCTGAAATTGAGTAAAACAAACTTAATTAACATCTTATCTTCAACTGTTTCCCAGAAAAACGAAAAATCGAAGAAAAACTGACGAAGGTAGTGATCGAACAAAATTTTGTCTATGTCAAATAAACTATAAAAAAAATTGTATGAAACATTTTTCTCAATTTCTAATAGTTTCGAAGTTATTTGAAAATGAAATATTGACCAAGGTTGCCACAATGTTGAACTTAGTACAATGAGGTGTTTTGAAAAAAAAATAACATCTTTTTTCTAATGAAATTCGAATAATTATGTAGTATTATTAAATATGATTTTCTGTTCAAATTACTGTATATATTAAGCACAGTAGCAATTTAAAAAAATTACTTTTTGAATTGGCACCAAATTACATTGCCTGTGACGTCAGAATTACATTAGCCAATGACAAAACTGGAAATATGATGAAAAAAAAAAACAAATGTATCATACATCAACGCAGGCTACGAAAACCCATATGTAACATGTCGAGACCATGTAGTAGCCTATGGATAGTACATTTCTTCCAAGCGCTAGATGGTGCCAGATGCAATATGGCCGACGCGATAAAATTAAGAAATTACATATTTCGAATTGATCTATAGAAAGCCGCGGAATTTAAATTTTTATGACAAGTGTTTTAGTCATTTATGTCAAATTTATATCTGACTTAAAATCACCTTACAGTAAAGAAAGCGATTAAATTAAACGTTTTGTATACGACTATTGTTAATTTCTGTTCAGTAACGTAAAGTTAATGGTACGTAAAATGTTTTTGTATTTCAATAAAAATAATATACCAGAATATAAATATTTCTTTTAGATATTTTACGGCTGTAAACTACACTACTAACATTCAAGCCTGAGGGATTCAAACCCGGAATATTTGCTATTTTGCTCGGCTATCAACATTATTCTTCACTCTTTATTATTCTGATCTAAAAACATTTCAAAAATGTATGCATTTATGTCATGTGCTCCAGATATGCTGTTTTCCGGTGAATTGGGCTAAGTTGATGAAAGTGTTATGATTACCAATCATTGCAATCATTATGTAACAAAAATTTGATGAAATCAGAAAATAAACTTTTTCCGTTAATTGTGGTCATATTTTATTTAAACGATTTTTTACTTTAAAAATTTAGTGTATTCCAAAGTATTGCGGGTCGCTGGTCCTCCTTGATATTGCCTATATACACACCAGGTTGTCTACTTCACAATTAGTTTTTCTTCCAAGCGCCAGACGGCGATACGCGCAACATTGTCTCAATTGTTATAGTGGTCGTCGGCTATCTATAAAGGGTATAGGGCGCGAGCAGACACGTGACTCGAGCGACCTTGACGTGCTTGGAATCAGCTGATTTGTGTGCGCATGTCATTTTGACAAGAAAAATGTCACGTTGACAAAACCAAGGTTTTGATTTATTTTGATTTTTAACTGCTAAAATGTTAGTATTTTTAATTTCATATGTTCTATTGCCTGAAAATTTTAAAATAATAACATTGAAGCAGTTCAAAATCAAAATAAATCAAAACATTGGTATTGTCAACGTGACACTGTTCTTGTCAAAATGACAAGCGCACACAAATCAGCTGATTCCAAGCACGTCAAAGTCGCTCGAGTCACGTGTGTGCTCGCGCCCTATATATGATCCGTGCATCAACGTCAATGATTGCTTTAATGACGACGTGATGACGACTGTGTGACATAAGGTCTGACTTATAGTGCAGCGTGATTTTTGGTTCTTTAGTGTAGTTCTTAGTTATTTATTATTATATTACAGCGTTATATTTTATAGTTTAATGTCCAGTATCATAAAAGATGGATAAGTAAAGCACTAGCAAAGTAAAATTTACTGCTGAAGTAAAATACTTTATTCCAGAGATTTTCATCAAAACAAGAATAAAAATACTGGCTAATTAAATCTATAGAATAAATTACTCCAACGATGTTCGAGGAAGTAAATTTTATTCCGTAACATAAATTTGACACATGTCAACATTAATTAAATTAAATTCATTATACATTTCATCCCATGTATTATTTTTACATTTATCTCCAACATGTTTGCTTTGTCTATTTCTAAATAATTTTGTTGTCCACTTTATGACACGCACACACACTGTATTGTCTATTTTGACTTTTGGATTTATTTCGTGTTAGGAACATACAGAATACATTGTTAAAACATATATAAAACATATTCCAGCGACACATTTTGTTTGGAACAGATCCTCTTCAGTTGGAGATTGACATAATCGCTAGTAGTGGTCTTAACAAATACCGTCTAGTAATGTTTTATCCTAGATTTATCTATTTCTCTTATGCTCCAATAGTGTAAAGATTAGCCGGTATAACAAACCGTAATCTGAGTGTATCATTTTCCAGCTAAAAAATTAAATGTGTTCAATAGTTCTTATTTAATTATATAAATATTTATATTTACATCAAAATGATCTTTACAACAAAGAAGTTATGATTTTATGTTTTTATCTTTACTTGCGACAACCATTTCATTATTCTTTCTTCGTTTTGAGGCACTACTAGAAATATTTTTCCATATTATCAGTTCTATTTGGGCACACTGTACAAAACACTTTTTTACAACCAGGTTTGATTATTTCCAAATACAAAAATCTGATGTGGCCAGCACATAACCTCTCGCCAGAAATTTTACGTGGTTGTACGCATAAAACGAAAAATATTTTTAAATACAAATACATATATTCATGTCTGACTACAAAATAATTCTCACATATATTTGCAAAATCTATGGGATATTTCAATATAAATTATGTACAATACATACATTTTCTTTATAAGTATTCAATATCCTGAATTTTTTTTTCTACTTACCTTTTCTTTTTCTTTATATTCGTAATTTTTTCGCAAATTCCTCTTATATTCTTTTTTACGTATATTCTTTTACGTTGTTGACTTTTTTTTATTTTCATAATCTTCATAATAATGTACAAATATTTTTGACAGCGGCATACAAATATTTTGGACAGTGACATTTATGGGTCAATTACAAACATTTGAATTTCTTGCCTTGAAGTAGTTTGATTTGAGAATTTTTACATCAAATTATTTTATATGCATTTCTTTATCTCTAAATCTATAGATGATATAATAATGAATTTATATTTATCGAATAAAGAATTTAACATTCTTTAATATAAGTATTTACATAAATTTTCGATAAATAATATTTAGATGATTTTTTTCTTGTAACTACTACTTCCGGTTGTCCAATTCTTACCAAAACTTAATCAACTCTTCCCATTATTGTTAGATTGAGGAATCCGTAGTTAAAAATGTCTTAAGTCTTATAGTATTTGAGTTATCGTGAATCCAACATCCACACACACATCCACACCCACACACACACACACACATCCACACACACACACACACACACACACACACATCCACACACACACACGGACATCATCGTAAAAATGTTATAATCGGATTCTAGGGACCTTAAAACGTGCCTATTCACTAAAATCTGGATATGTGATTTTTAGCATGAATACAATACCTCTCTTAGCGAGAGGTAAAAATTAGTAGTAGTTGACAGATGTCATGACTGTCAGTCGTTTAATTTCCGTCGGTGGCAAATGTAAGCCACACCCTCATTGGTTAGGACGTTTCGAACGTCATCAGTCGAAAGAGGAAGCGGAAATTCAAACATTATAATTTCAAAGACAATTTTCTCATGAATAAAGAATAATACGAAAAAATTAAAAATAGGGGTAAAATATTTTTTCTTAATCTTTCGATTAAAGCAAAGAAAAAAAAACCGTGCAACACCTCATTATAAAGATGAATCAATTTTGAAGTAATTATAATATTTTCATTGAATTCACAACTACGCTAACCAGTTCTTCAGGGACAATTGATGGAACTAAGTACGCTAATATTGGTAAATAAAATTATTTTCACACGACATTCACAATGTGTGCATTAATAATTATATCCCACTTATATCGTAAATAACTATTAATGGCCTACTTTTACTTACATATATGGTCGTAGATAATTTAATATAAAAATGAATCAATTTTGAAGTACTTATAATATTTTCATAGAATCCACAACTGCACCAATCATTTCTTCAGAGACAATTGATGGAACTAAGCACGCTGATATTGGTAAATAAAATTATTTTCACACGACTATTCACAATGTGTGCTCTAATAATACGGTATTCTCTCATATTTTTTTATTTATTTTTCTTAAAGAATAGTTATATCTAAGAGTATCTGTGAAAACCCGAGTAAAAAATTCCTTTTAATAAGCGAGATATTAATTTTTAAAATTCGATTTTCTTGTGTCACGTGATAGTGACGTACTAGTTGTACAGTACCAGCGGTGTGCTATCAGTGGTTCATGCGGCCTCTTATCACATTCGAACATGGAGTAGGGATTTCAACTGGTCTCCCATTGGAAGGTCATCTAGTACATCAGAAAAACTTAAATGCTTTATATCTTTTATAACAATTAATTTATATTATAATTTTTTGTTTTTTCCCTGTTTTTACCTATCAACACTAATATTTTTAATAAATTTTTAATATTAGTAATCCTCAGAGAATACCCTATTATATCCCACTTTATCGTAAATAACTATTAATGGCCTACTTTTACTTACACATATGGTCGTAGATGAATTAATGTAAAAATGAATCAATTTTGAAGTAATTATAATATTTTCATAGAATCCACAACTGCACCAACCAGTTCTTCAGGGACAATTGATGGAACTAAGCACGCTGATATTGGTAAATTAAATTATTTTCACACGACAATGCACAATATGTGCGCTAATAATTATATCCCACTTATATCATAAATAACTATTAATGGCCTACTGTTACTTACTCATGGGGTCTCTTGACCACGTCCCTGAGTGTCAGGTCACGAATCTGGGGAACCGGGTTCGATCCCGACCGACACCAAATATTTCCAATTTTAACATTTTCGCGGACAAAAACTGCATTTGCAGTCATTTAGACTACGATGTGTTGGGACAGGGCTGCATCTGCAGTCATTAGCAAAAGCCACAGATATGCAGACAAATTTACTATTTAAAATAATGTTGCTAGCTAGTCTGTGTCCCTACAAATCGCATAGCCCGTAACAAATATATTCGCGAATAAAATTAAGCCGTAGCCATCTAGTGGCAAAATAAGAACTATTTGTTGTCGTACTTCCCTGAAAACGCTATTTGGGCTAGTGTTATTTTATTCGGTTGTTTTTTGTGAACAGTAAGCTTTTGTTTTATTATTTCTATTTTACGTGCTCATTCACTACTTCATTAAATAGGTATTGACTAAAATCAGACTTTTTAAAGACTACTTTCCAGTTTAAATCTGTTTCATCCTTAACCTGTTTTACACTTTCCTATTTAAAGACTGTTAGTTTCTTAATTTTTTCTTCATTTACTCAATTTTCTACTTAAAATTCCTTGAAGAATTTAAAAATTTAAATAATTCTCTTTAGAGGAGATGAAGATTATTTCCCAAGAACATTGTCATATTTATCTGCAAATAAACAAATTTTCAAACGTCCGTGCACAAAATTGAAATAATAACATTGAAACGTAATCTTCAAACTTATCAGTCAGTAAAATAAAACCTGCCTAAATATTTTAATAATAGAATAAAACACTCTTGAAAACTGCGTTTATACCATGTAAACAAGCACATTTGAAAATGATAGTACGACAATCATCCGACATCTTGGTTGATAACAGTGCCGCCGCCGGTAATTTTATTCGCGAATACATAGAGGTCAAATTAAACCCCCCTCCATTTCATGTTATAATGAATGGAATCCCAGACGCACGACTGCTTTTGCTTTTGCAGACATATTTACATGCAAGTTAGTAGCACTTGGAGAATAGTGTGCATGCTATTTCCCTTTACTTTATTTCTAAATAAAATACTTTAAAATATTCATTTTGTTATTTATAGAAGTTAAGTAATTATTTAATAATTATGTTCGATAAAATAATTAACGCAATAATTGTATTAGAATGGACAAAATTGTAGAACGTTTATTGAGATTGATCAATGAAGTGTCCCCTCCATCTGAATGTACGGATACTGATAGCGATCCTTATGATAGCGACGACAGTATTGTGGACCCAAATTTTGAAGCCATATCCAACAGTTCTAGTTCGGAAAAAAATGTGGAAGACAGTGATGAGGGTGTGGAAAATAATATGTCATATGATGATGATGATTAGTAGACAAAGGCGGTAGTAGTTATTCCCGATTTTATATTTGATGATACATTATAATATTATATTAATATTCAAATTTCAACAGTTTATTTGCCCCCAAAATATTATTTCATAGGTAAACTGTTGAATCCAAATGAAGGGACAACTCTGCTTTTGCAGACATTTTGATTTGTAGGGACATGACTGCATATGCAGACATGCCATTTTGGCAAAAATTTAAAAAATGTGATCACTATTTATATATGTAATGCAAATTGAGTCAAATAACGTTATAAAAAAATAGTGTTTCTGAGTGGCATTTCAAAAAAATCTGATGTGGCCAGCACATTACCTTCCGTCAGTTCTATGTATTTTGTACAAATTTCATGCAGAAAGTTCCTTGCTAAAGATTATATTTCTTGTACTTTACCTTCCGGCAGTTGCATGTATTTTATGCAAATTCCATACAGAAAATTTATAGCAAAAGATCCTATATTTCCAATAAAATTATACGACAAACACACTATGTCAATTTCACTTGACACTGACATCTTTCAATAAAAATTTTCTTAATATAGTAGCTGTTTCCATAGCTATGGCTACTTTATGAAATTTAATTTCTTTATAATTTTTTAACTCTATCTCCATTTAATATTAAGTATAAAATGTAGTCAAATCGTATAGAGAATAAAATATTCTTTAATATTTATAATAAGATTAAACGTGAAAAAATGATATTTAACATAGTTTTTTCAAGAAAAACTGTTAAAATCTTCAAATGAGGGTACTTCCGGTTGTCCAATTCTAACCAAAATCTAATCAGCTCTTCACATGGATGTAACGAAAAGAAATACGAAAGAATTATAATTTTTGGAAATGTAATATGGAAGTTATCGTAGACGAAAATTTTGTTACATACACACACGGACACACATACACACGCACACACACACACACACACACACACACACACACACACACACACACACACACACACACACACACACACACACACACATACATACAGACATCATCGTAAAAATAGTAAAATCGTATTGTAGGGACACTAAAACGTGCTTATTCATCAAAAACTCACCACCGAATTTTTTGACCAAAGACAATACCTTCCTTACCTAAAGGTGACGGAAGGTAAAAAGCAGTGTCCGCGAAACTGTTAAATGGCACAAAATTGACCCCTGTGGTGCACTCTCCACGCCAGCAATGAGTGCTCGTGAGGTAACGCCTGGTAAGCGTCCGCACGGTACAAATATTTCATCATTACCGATACGTGTGTATAAAGCAGATTGGCACACCCAGCAATGGGTAATAAGACGTGATGATATATTTATTTATTTTACTTACACGTATGGTCGTAGATAAATTAATATAAAAATGAATCAATTTTGAAGTAATTATAATATTTTCATAGAATACACAACTGCACCAACCAGTTCTTCAGGGAAAATTGATGGAGCTAAGCACGGTGATATTGGTAAATAAAATTATTTTCACACTTAACTGTAACACAACTTTTGTTCATTTAATCATGTTTCGATTTTGAAATATTTTAGATGAAATCCTCCGTTTGTGCACTGGAATACATTATTATGTACAAAGTATTGACAGTCGGTTACATAATTTGGAAAATTCGTGCGCAAATCAAAATGTATTGGTGTCACATAATTCGGACTATTTGAAAAACATTTTACCCGTTCAAACCATAAAGGAATTAAACGAATTGGAGGTCCATCTTCAAGATTCTGACCAGAAAAATTCGTTTGTAAGTTTTTTTTAATTTAATTTATATGTCTTCTCTTTTTATAAATTTAATAATTTATGTTTACAACTCAGCAGATATAGGACCCGATTCTCAACTATCAGTTCATATCATGTCATAATGGTGGTATAGTATTTTCGTAATAAGTTATGAAAAATACCAAATATCATGTGATTGTAAATTGACGCACGACGCGTAGTGGAGTGCAAGTCAATAGACCATTTCAGAAATTTGAGCGACCACTACATTTACTTTTTGAACTAAAAAGTTAGTGCCGTTAAATGGCGGCATTTCAAATTTATACGTGACCCCATTATTCTGTTTTAAATTTTAGAACTACACAGAACTTGTTAATATGAATTTGAGTATAAGATATGATTTCAATTCTTATTTTACAAATAAAAACTTATTTTACTACGTGAAAAAATGAAGTACATTCATCAATCAATTATAAAAATTGTGTTACTATACCTAACCTAAGTTTTTATTTTCTAAACCAGACAAAACATTTCAAATTGCAATATTTTGTGGACCAGAAGTTTAGTGTCCGTCATAATTATTTGAAAAACGAAACCAACAAAACAAAAACAAAACTGTAAAATTGACAGAACTGTCATATAAACAAGGACGGGTATACGGCAATCGGCACTAATTTTTTGTCGCAGTCTAACACTTAGCGCATGCGCTTTGAATTTCTGAAATGGTCTATTCACACAAGATATTTGAATTTTATACAAGTTACGAACATTATTTTTTAGAAGAGCATGTTAAGTTTAACTTTCAGTGTTACGATACTACGTTGATATGTCATACTTATCACAATGGTCGTCTAAAAAATTTATATCATCATATTACTTCTCAACATA